>JXSR01S009434.1:37384-55270 GCA_000969725.1 Ophiothrix spiculata
TGGGTTCATACCAAATGTCAATACATTCAAAATATACACAATCACATACTATATAAAGTTTACAAAGCTGTTAGATTTACAAAGTGATCACGTTTTATAGCTAGGTCACAATAATGGTACGAACAGCTTACGAGCAGTGTTTAGTCCATCTAATAGGACCACGCGACGCCCTCGCTGCTCGCTTTACTCACCCTTTTAAACGGACTAAACGCTGCTGGTAAGCTGTTCGTACGATTATTGCGACCAAGCTTTTACACCACCTGATGCCATATGGCTAGAGGCAAATCAACTACGGGAGATACAATATTGTTTTCAATAATGGGGTAAAAT
The DNA here is from genome assembly GCA_000969725.1 of Ophiothrix spiculata. Lineage (NCBI taxonomy): Eukaryota > Metazoa > Echinodermata > Ophiuroidea > Amphilepidida > Ophiotrichidae > Ophiothrix > Ophiothrix spiculata. Next base: position 37,715 of record JXSR01S009434.1, read on the forward strand.
TAATCCTTGTAAAAGGATTGGAGAAAATTTATGATATTTTGCACTGGATGGGGGCATCATTTTTGATGGGGTGCAACTATGCTTTCCCCTAATTTTGTCATGTCTTACAAATTCAGTTCTCACAATAAATTGATATCTGCATGCCTCTGTGATATTTTTGTTTTCAAATATTTCAAATGCAAGCAGAGCAATTCTAAAATACTATTGCAATAGTGTAAGGAGGAAGAAGGCAATGCATTTCAAGCAAAAAGGCCAAGCCAGCTTTAAATACCCCCGTTTTATAAACGAATGTGTCTGTTTGTTTTTAAAGAAATTGGTATGTCATAATTACAACGGTTCAATACAACACAGAATTTTGAATTTTGCACTAGCTGTATTATATTTACTATATAGCGTTACCTTTAAATATACACCTGCAGTTAGTGTTGCGCTACTTTTGTCACTGCATCATGTAACCAACACAGGTAAACATTCATTATCCATCAAAACATATTGAACAAAATTCAGGGATGTAAGTTTACATGCCAAAGCCTGCGAATTCAGGCAAATCTGTTGTCAAAATTTATGCTGTTTCATTTATCTTTCGCCTATTTTTAGACATTTGTACACCATTTTCAGGCCTTTCCTTCACTTCTTCAGGCCTTAAAGCATTTTGTCACTTGCATTCCTGAAAATTACAGAGCAAATATACTGTATCCCAATTTGGCAAACTAATGACAAATTTAATCACCAACTAAATGACAAGCATTTATTTAGCTAAAACAAAATATAATTTGTTCTTTTATTTGATTGGGCAATTGCTAATTAATGACATGATAGAGTACTCAATATAATATATTGTATCATGAGGCAACATCTACTTTGAGACAAATACAAATATCAAATCAAATAAATGACAAAAATTTTAATTAGTTGTAATATACAAATTTGATATAACCTTATTCTTGTTATTTGATTGGATAATCATTAATCACATGATATTCTATATGAGGGCTTCGTGCCCAAGACGACCAAATCTGCATTTCAACAATTTTGAGAAGATTTCAGGATTTTATGGTATAGTTTCAAGATAAAAGATTCAGTACAATTTGTAACTAATGTGGATTTTCCAACCATTACCCCGGTCACTACAAATTTTCTGCAAGCCTGGTGTCCTTGAAAACCTGAATATTTTTTTTTTGATCATTAGTAAGTTGAGATTATGGGTTTGAGCCCCGGGCCGGGCGGTTTTCGTCTCCTTGTTTCCTTGGGCAAGAAACTTTACTCTACTTGCTCCGTGGTCGGACAGTCACGTAATGCCGTGGGTCCCCTATACGAATAGACTCCTTCATGGGGTATGCATGTTATGCAATCATTGATTGATTGATTGATACTACGTCAATTTGACAAGAAATGCAGATACAGCCTTATGACATCAAGCTCTTAATAAAATTCTAAAAAATATTCAAACAATTAACATCAAAATTATACATCTTTGTTACATTACATAATTTTTCATCACTCCTCCATGAACTAAATGCAATGAATAATTCAGTAATAGGACTTCAGACAAAAATAAAACATGCTACACTTAACCATTTTTAATCTGGTAGTTGTACATAAACAGGCCTAATACTAACATGAAATTTCCAATTAACCCAATTTTGGTTTCAAGTCATCTTTCAGGACAATCACACATTCATTTAAAAATTTAGGTGTAAAAATGCAAAGTTTCACATACACAAGCAGAAACAGATACTTATTGCAAAATACACATGAACACTGACAAAAGGTTTGAAAAGTTCCAAAACAGACTAAAAACAACAGAATGTACATACCAATTTTGAACAGACGGACCTTAATATTTTGATGAGAGGTATGGTAACGTCACTGGTTTACCCTACTATGGCTGTCATCAACAGAGTTTATGTCGATATTAATGTTGAAATAGAGCATATCACGACATGTCAACAGAACTGAGTATCGACGTGGCATACACCATATGTAAACAAGCGTAAGAAACAGGGTTTTTTAAAAAGTCTTGGAAGAATGTAATAGAGCGAAGCGAGCAATGCGAGCGGAGCGTCTTCATGTCCGGGGGTGCAAGCCAGGGGGTTTCTATCCATTAAATATTGCAGGAAACATCATTTCAGAGGCAGTTTCAGATTAAAATTCCTTTATCATACTTTTTTCCAGTTTGTGTGATCAGTTTTTCTATCAATTTACTCATGAAAAAATCCAGGGATTTATTACAAAAAGTCTTGAAATCAAGACAAATCCGGGCAAATCACACCCCTGAAGAAAAGTCAGAAAATTGAAAAATTACTTACTTTTTCTGTTTTATGATAAATAATTACAACTCATGCTTTCTATTAAGCAGGGTGCAGGGTGATAATTACCAAACAAAATTACATGATGATATGTATTTCCTCGTTCCGTATACTTTATCTCGAACTTTACATGACGGCTACGGAGCTACCGCGTAATGGGTTATGTCGACTTGTGAAGACCAGTACAGTGTTGTATTCGAGTACCCCTAATCCGAGTACGAGTACGAGTACTCACCATTCGAGTACGAGTACAAGTACGAGTACTTACTCCTGAGTACGAGTACAAGTACGAGTACATGTGTCCGAGTACGAGTACTTTTGAATTACAAACTAAAAATAAACACAAACAAAAACATTTCATTTATAAAACAAGTTTAACCTTAATCTTCTTTTTAAACATATGACATTGTTTATCAGTTGGTGATGGGCACTGTGCAATGTTTAAAACAAGATGTAGCTTTGCAATTCTGGCCAGTACCTGCATGCCCATCTCCAACCATGCCCTTTGATCTCAATTAATTCAGTCAGAGCAAGTCAGTGGCGGCGGAAGGAAAAAAAATTAGGGTGATGGACGGCTTTTTTTGAGCAAAAATGGTAGGAGGAAAATTGTGATTTTTTTGAAATGCGTCAAAAAATCTGTCAAATCGGCTAATTTCAGCTAAATTTTTAAAAAAAAAATCTTGAAATTTTGCGCAAAAATGACCAATTTTTACTAAAAATTGACCAAATATCTGAGAATTTGCGCAAAGCGCGCAAATTTTGTATGATTTTTAACGTTTATATTATCAAAACAAAGGGAAAATTTCAATTTCCTTTCCTTTCTTCTTTATTTTTTGAGGGGTTCTCTCCCCCTCGTGAAATTTAGGGGTGGGGACGTGTCCCCACCACCACCTCCACCCCAACCCCACCACCACCCGGGTCCGCCGCCTTTGAGAGCAAGTAAGCACAACTGAACAGAATATGATAATTGCAGTATTGAATGACTGACTGAATGATTTTCACCCAATTGGGTGGTCTTCTTTAGTGGGTTTAGCTATGCAATGGTGTGTGTATGTTGAGTGTATCAACTGTTATGATTTTAGGTGCATTTTACCTGTACTATGGATATAGGCCTAAAAAATCAAAAAAAAATGGGGAAAAAATGAATAAAACATAAAATAAAATGATAGGGGAAAAAATGAATAAAACATAAAATAAAATGATAATTTTTATCTTATTTAATATTGAATAAAAGATTTTATTTCATTATTTTAAAATGATTGTACTCGTCTGTACTCGGCTGAATTTGCTTGTTTTCCTCAAGTACTTACCAGTCGAGTACGAGTACAAGTACGAGTACTTCATGTTCAAGTACAAGTACGAGTACAAGTACTCAAAAAATGTACTTAAGTACGAGTACAAGTACTCAAAAAATGTACTTAAGTACGAGTACAAGTACGAGTACTGTACTCGAGTACTCCAACACTGGTGAAGACGCATCATAATAAATTTATGTCGACATGAAAAATATGGTCCCAATTGCAGCCCTATACCCTACTGAAATCTTTAATCATCAAAATTACCTTATCTAGAAAATAGATTGAACAATGGAAATATACTCTTACAAATAAAATGTAGTGGAAACCCATTATAATGAAGTACAGGGAACAAACAAATTACTTTATACCCACAATTTTGTAATATCGAGGGTTAAAAAAAAAAAAAAAGAAATCAGTACGAAAAAAATACTTCTCTATATCAGGTACATTTCTTATATCATATTTCATTATTTAATGAGTTTCCACTGTCATTTCATTCCTTTTTTCACAATAAATATTTTCATCTTCACATTGGATTGCATTATTTTTGCAAGTAGCAGTAAAGCAAAATGAAGCAAAACATCTTCATAATATCTAATGAGAATATGTAAAACCTGTCTACCTTTATATAACATAATTATTCATTTTTCAGAAATATTTCAAAATACAGATATTCCTCATACAGTGTAACAATGGAACATATAGTACTGTAAACTAAAACTGTAGGTATACAAATATTCTTTGATATAATTGCATTAAGCAGTTATTATTACCCTTTTCTTTCCAATGAAATGATAATACTAGATTTTATTTATTTCCCGAGCTTTTATTTCATGTTTGGGGACTGATACTAGATTTTATTTATTTCTCGAGCTTTTATTTCATGTTTGGGGACTGGTTCGCAAAATTTGTGAAAATAAAAACCTTGCGAAAATTTTGACTTTTATATATACTACATATTTTTTTATAGTCATTTTCATTCAGAATTTTTCTCATGGTGTAAAGTTTTTATTTTGAATTAACATTTTCATTTTATTTTTTCTCATGGTGTTTAAATTTTGCAATGTGTAAAATTTTTAACATTTACCAAAATGATTATTTGACCTAGTTTCCTAAATTTTTCAAACTCTAACAAGGTCACCATGACCATGTCAAAGAATAATTTTAAGCTTTATCAACATTATTAAATTCAAGCAAATATTCAACATAATTGAAAGCATAGGGCTGTATTATTAAAAATCTGAAACTTGTTTCCGTTTCTACAGTGTTTTGCATTCAATTTATTGAGCATAGACTTGGCCTTCAAAAAATTCAACTATAGCAAATTCAAAACAATACAAATATTGTTTTGCTGAAATGTAACCATAATATCAAGAATGTTTAGTGTTTTGATACATACAATGGACCATTTGGAGACAAAAACTGGCCCAAAGTCATAAGAACTCATATATTTTTCTTTAAATTTGAATGTCATTTTTCATATTCTGGACTTTTTATACAAGACATTCAATTTCAAATTCAACTTTAAAACACACATCAGAAATTTACACAAAATCACAGGAATTTTTCAAATTACAGAAAATCTAGTCCCTGCTAACACAAGTGACAATACTGCATTACATGCATATTTTGTCTCAATGCTAATTGTAATGGAAATTAAAGATTCAAATGATATATTACATCAATATAAAAGACAAGTAAATATTCAGTTTTCAATTTGGTTTTTGCAGCGTTTTTTCCCACGTATGTAGATTCATATGTTTTTTCATATTATTCATCCCTCTGATTTTCCTTCCACAAACTGTGCATGGAGCAGTTACAAAACGTTCAGGTACTGGACATATATCACTTACTAAACCTTGAGGTTTTGCAAGAATAGAACTTACAAAACCTGCAGGTTTCGGACGAATAGTTACAAATTTTGAACGCCTCATGTTATGATTAACTGACGCTGTTTGATAGTATTCAAGATTCACAGCACTGCTTACTACAGACTGCACCTGCAAAGAAGATCTTTGATCGCTAATTCCTTGCGTATTGTGATCATCTGATGACTCTGAACTACATCCCGGATTTGGAATACTTCTTGCAGAATGTACATCAACAGAGGTATCAGATCTTGGGTGGCTACCTTCTTGTGTGTCCTGATCATTTGCTGTCTTTGGGCTGCTTTCCAGATTCACAACACATACAGAATGTGCTTCATGAGATCTTTGATTGCTAATTGCTTGTTTAATATTTTGATCAATGGATGCACTTGGACTACATCTAGAGGCTACAACAGCTTCAACGGAATGCTCATTGATAGATGACGCGCTAGAAGATTTGAGATCGCTAATTACTTGTATGTCTTGATCACTTGATCTGTATTCTGAGGGCACATAGTTTTCCACAGAATATACATTGATAGAAGATCCTGGATGGATAGGAACTTGCAGAATATCTTGATCATTTGATGTGCTTGGACTTCCAATAGATTGAACATCAGCAGTTGACCTTGAATGGCTACCTTTCTTATGTTCTCTCAACAGATGTCCTGTGATGTGCTCAGGAAGTAGCATAGAGTCACAATGAGGGCATTTGTACAAAACTTTCAAGTTTTCATCGGCCTCTTGCTCATCAGAATTTGCAGGACTTGAGGTTACAACCAAATTATCGGTTGGTAGATCAACAACTGTTAACCCAGAGTGTTTTGCCTGATTGTTGCTCTCAATGTTTGAAGACACTTGCGATTCATCTTTTCTACATGTAGTCAACTTTGAGGAATTTGAAATATCATCACTACAATCTCCTATTGCTCCATTTTTTGGCGTTTCTGTTACAGATGACTGATCTTCAATTATCATAACATCGTTATCAGATTCAAGATTTAAGTGCATAGAGGAAGATTCTCTTTTTCTCTCTACTTCTGTATCTCTTGTTTCAAGAGCTATTTCCTTCCTTGGAGAAAATCTAACATCAATTTGAGTTGCATTATTTGTTTCACTGGTGTGTAACCTCGCTGGTGTCTCATACCCTTCTGCAATATACTCACTCATATCTACAAATATTAAGCTTGCATTATTTGTTTCACTGGTGTGTAACCTCGCTGGTGTCTCGTATCCTTCTGCAATATACTGACTCATATCTACAAATTTTAAGCTTGCAGATGTGTCCTCTGAAAAGTTAGGAACCTTGAAAGATAAATGAACTTGTTCATGTTCGAGCAAAGAAGCTGAGTCTTGGCATTGCTTATTACAAAATTTACAAGAGTGTTCTCTTTGTTCATGTTCCAATAAGTCCTTTTTAAATATGAATCCCTCATTACAGAAGTGGCATTTATGTGCATTTACTAATCTACCCTTAGATTGAAGCAACTGCAAATTGTAGTCTGCCAATCTCTTATCAAGGTTTTCATTACTTGAAGTACTGGATGATTTTTGTAGACTGCTTATATGAAATGAGGTCTGCATCACTCTTGGCCCGGTGAACGCCTGAAGCGCCCTTGGATCAGTGGATTTCTGAAGACTACTCGAATCACACGGTGTCTGGATCACTCTACGATCTGCAGATTCCTGAAGTGTGTTTGGCTTGACTTCAATTTGAGTGGCAGATTTCTGAAGCACACTTTGAGCAAAAGATGTCTCGATTGAATATGGTGCAGCAGATTTCTCAGGAGCATTTGGTGTGGATTTTCCGAGTGCACTTGGTGCAGCAGGTTCTGAGATTTCTTTTTGAATAGCAGTTCTGTGTTTTTTACTTTGAGGTTGAGATTCCAATGCTTCACTTTGAAGAGCACATTTTCTCTTTCTGTCTAAAGCAATCGATTTTGAATACACATTTTTGCAATCAGATTTGGCACTGTTTTGCATTTCAAATACCTTCCTTTTCTGTTGAAGTACTCCTTTATGAGTTCTATGTAAGTGAGCCAACTTTTCATGTGCCCTCAAGGATTGTTCACTGATAAACCCTCGTCTACAAAACTGGCAGATGTGTCGCTTCCCAGCTTGGTCCATGTTGTTTTTTGACTGCATTGTGTTGTAATTTAAGAATGACTGATGATCAATACTGACTTTCTGTAACGCACCTTTCTGAGATTCATTTCCAGCTGTTTTATCCAAAACATCTAGTCCATGGATCTCACAGACTTTACCATCGCTGATGATCTTCTGACTTCCACTCAGGACAACTTGGACCTGCATTCCCGTCGTTTTATGGATTTTATTACCATCATCACTGCCAGTACTTTTATGCACTTTGCTTTGTGAAGACAAATCTGGAATTGATATAAGGTTATCGGTCTTTGTATGAGAACTTTGCAGAGCACCAGTACTTGTCGCATTCTTCTGTGTGTAAGAAGAATCAGATGCTTGTGGTTTAGCTAATGAGGCGGATTTCTGTTTATTACCTGCAGCTGAATGTTGATGGACACCTGTGGTGGCAGAGTCATTGTGTGCAGTTTGATTAGCAGAACATTGCTGCTGCTTTTTATCACTGATCTTCTCCTGTAGTAGACCTGGAGTATCAGACATCTGGGATGGACCTAAAGGAACAAAATCCTGGAATATTTTTAGAGCAATACATTTCTGGTATAGGCTTAGAATAGCAAACTTTTCGAGTAAAAATGGTGTAGTGAAATTCTTTAAATTGTTTGCAACAGTAAAGTTCTGGAGTGAACTGGAAGTAGAAGATGGCTGTGGACTATGAGAAGTAAACTTCATGAGTATGCTTATAGCAGCAGATTTCTGGGGTACACTAAGAGCTGCAAACTCTTGGAGTACGTCTAGAGTAAGAAAATTCTGCAGTGATGCACCAGATATCTGACGGGAGTAAGATGTAACCTTTTGCCATGACAATTCACTAGCAACCTCCTTAAGTTCTTTCACATCAGACGATTGTTGAGGTGAACTTTCAATAACAACCTTCGTAAGTTCTTCTATAGCAGACAATTGTTGCGGTCGACTTAGAAAAGGAAACATCTTGAGCAGGCCCGGAGAAGCAAACTTCCGGAGTGATTTTGGAATAGTACGGATATTTTTTTTCATAGCAACTGGTTGAAACGGACTTGGGATGGATGACTTCTGGGGTGTTGGAACAGTGTCTAACGTCTTGACTGAACTCGGGATATCTAATTTCTGCAGTGGGTTTGTAGTAGCAGACTTTGATGATGGAATAGCAGATTTTCGAAGTGGACTTGAAATAGAAGATTTTTGAGGTGATTGTGGAATAGAAGACTGCTGGAGAGAATTTGGAATAGTTGACTTCTGTAGTGAACCTGGAATGCCAGACTTCTGGAGTGGGCTTGCAATAGCAGATTTCTGGAGTTGAATTGGAATAGCGGAATCGGGATGAGCAGACTTCCGGAATGAACTTGGGATAGCTGACTTGATAAGTGGCTTTGTAAGATCAAACGACTGGAGTGGACTTGGTACAGATGACTCTGGGAGAGAAACCGGAGTAACAGACTTTTGGAGTGGCTTTAAACTATCACATTTCTCGAGTGGATTTCGAATAGTTGATCCAGTGAGAAGACTTGGAGTAGCAGCTGACTTGTTGGGTGAATTTTGAGTCCCAGACTTCTGGTATGAACACGAAGTGGCAGCTTTCTGGAGCTCATCTGTAGTACTGGACTTCTCTAAAGAGACAGGAGTACTTGATATCAGAGTCCTCAATTTCTGGAACGTCTTTGGAGAAAAAGATTTCTGAAATGTTTTTCGAACACCATGTTCATTAGATGCGACTCTCATGGGAGACTTCTGTACATCTGGCAAAACAGTAATAACACTTTGGGAATCAGCTTCTGCATTAGATTTGGTCGTATTCTCAGTCGTCTTTGGTATTTTACTTTCCGCATTGATGGCATCTGACAAGCGCCTCTTTTGTCTGTTAATTTTGATTCGTCCCTCATTAGTAAAATGGATAACTCTATGCGAGTTTAATTCATCCTTGGTATAAAAGTCTTGCAAGCAAGTTGAAACAGTGCAAGTATATTTTCCGACTTGATTCGTTTTAGAGATTGAAGATAAACATGATCCTGTTACATCTTTCGCAACCTTGCCTGACTTTTTGCCGACAGAACACACCTGCGCCTCTAACTCATGAGATGCAGTACTTTTGAAATCAAATTCCCCTTTCTTGGCTTTATCTACTTCATCTGGTTTCAGCTTTGTCAAACGAACTGACAAATGCTTTGTTTCGTGCTTTATGAGCGTAAACAAACTGGACGATTTCTTCATCTTTTTTCCACAATATCTACAAACTCGTACCTTTCGTTTGCTCAAACTTGACTTCTTACTCTTACCAGCTTCGATACGTGATTTAAAAACTGAAACTGCTCCCTGCCTTTGTGTTTTAGACTTCAGAGTACTGCCACTTTTCTTCTTCTTCAGTTTTCTCTGCCATTTCTTCATACAATCCCTATTGATTAATCTATGTATTTCCAATGATGACTTATTTAAGAACTTATTCTTGCAAAACTTACAAGTTAGATGTTCATTTTTTCCACCCGTCTTTGCATCGCTCTTGTGCTCGTGTTTCTTTCTCTTAGCACTTTTTCTATGTCTCTTTGATTTCAATGACTTCTTCTTCTGTCGTTTTGGAGTGGATTTAACATTTCGACTTTCGTCAGTCAAGTTTCTTAATGACTCATTGTCATCATCGGTTATATCAATGACAGGGATGGGCGGGTGATTAACCGCAACCTCAATAACATCTGCCAACAAATCTGATGATACCGGTGGGTCTTTACTTTTTCGCTTCTCTGGCAAATCGCCCATCTGTTTGCTACGTTCAATCGTGGAGTCATTTGGTTTTGAATGTGTGACATCCTGTCCAACAGACTTAAGTTTTTTGTGTTCTTTTGATTTATTGCACTGTTTGGTTCTGTTCTTTTTACCTTTTTGTAACAAAGCTGTCACCCGTTTTCTATGCACACCAGTTTGGTAGTCATTTGTTCTTGAACACATGGCATCAACTTTCACAAGCAAGGGACTAAGTTTTTCTGTCTTTGAAGGACTCAGCTTTGCTCTCTTTTTTCGTTTCTCATGCTTCTCCTTTACTCTACGCACGATTTCTGCACAACTCATACTCTCAAAGTCTCTAGTACGCTCAAATTTATGTTGTAAGACTAAGTGAGTAGCTAGTGATGGTTTAGCAGAAAATTCTTTCCCACACAAAGGGCAAATCTTACACTGTTTGCAACCGGGAGCCTGGACGCTAATAGGATGGTCACAGGCAAATAAAGTCTTATCTGATTTTGAACGCTTTTTACCTTGGACAACAGAAGATTTGCTTGTGAGGGTCTTGTTTTCCACATTTCTTATGTGAACAGGACCTGACGGCACACCTTTTCTTTTCTTTTTCCTTTTTCGAGGGGGATCTTTGGAACCTAATCTGTTATCTCCATTAAGGAGTGAGAAGACGTCTTTCATCTGATCAGACACAAATTTTCTGACAGATGTCGGATCCTCTAACAACCGCTTGTTGCATTCTGCCTGAAGATTGTTGTTATCATAGATTCCATTCTGTTTCTGTTTTTCGGGTTCATGTATACTTGCAACATTACTGGATGAAGTAGGACTACATTCACTGCAATCTATTGATAGCGCAGACTCATCGGTAGATGAAATGGTATCAGGTCTTGCAGCATAGGCTTCTTGGATGAATTCAGTAGATACTGCTTGCCTATGTTGGATAACTTCATCCATTTCACCATCAACTAATGTATGTGTCTGATTAACATCAGGTGTATGAGTATTGTCAGTTTGTAGCACTGGACGACGCGCTTCCAGGCTGTTTACCGGGTATACTCTATCAGACCTGGCTTCCATGTTGACATGCTCCTTAGTTCTTTTCGTTGATTTCAACACCATGTACTCCATAGATGGAACATATCCTTCATGTGTTTGCTTGTGCTTAGCAAGTTTATCTTTATCTGCAAAATACCATCTGCAGAAAAGACATTGATATACCTCGAGTGATGCTTCAGAGGTTAATTCAACTTGTTTGACTAACTTATCATGGGATTCAGCAATGTGATTAATAATTTCATCTGTAAATACAAACATCTTACTACAATGTCTACACTGGTATTTTCCAGATGGATCTGAAGCATCATTGCATCCTTTTCCACAGTAAGCCACCCGCATAAAGTCCATAGTGGTCTTGTACGTAGGATGGATCAACCTATGAATTATCAAGCTCTGTTTATCATTAAACCATCTTGGACATGAGATGGAACAAGGTGCACCGTTCTTATCCAAAATTGATACTTGAAACCCGCAATTATATTGTTCTCCGAATCGTAAGTGAGCCTCTGCAAGATGTTCAAATGCTTCAGCTAATGATCCATAGGTGTTAAATCTAGTTTTACCATCTCTGCTACTTCTTGAGCAATACAAACACTGATATATGCCATTTATGAGTTTTGGAAAGCCGGCGACAGCTACCTCCTTGGTAGTAAACCGACCTGTGGTAACATACTCATTGTAACTATATACTTGCTCATAAGGGAGTCGACCTTTGGTAACTTGATCCTTGATGATACCTAGAAGCTTATGTGAGAGCCGGCATGTTGCACCATGTTCCTTGACCTTCTGCACCTGTTGCGAAAGCAACGATACAAAGGGAACATTTTTTTGGATTTCATGTAGCTGCATATATGAAAATTTCTCAGCGTCAATATGCTTGTTTACCTTTCTAAGCAGTTCATCGGAAAGTCGGCAGGACGCATTGTGCCTCTGGATCTTACGTGCATGCTCTTCCTGTAACCAGAATGAGGGACTACTTTGATTATTCTTTTCTGGTCCACAAACCTTTTCCTTGATTCCATGCAGCTGCTTCTCAACAGAATGTTGTTCCGTGATGGTATCATGCTCATGGATTCTAGAAACCATTCCAGAATTTTCTCCGCAGAACTTGACCTCATGTACATCGTCAACATCATGGTTGACTGGCAAAGTTTGTGGCAGAATACTGTCCTCATTCTCATGTTGTTGTTCATGGATAAGTAATTCAGATTCATCTTGCAACACATCTCCACACATGGTACAAAGACATTCAGTGTTCATATCCCACGGATCGCAGCTGGTTGTTCCAGTGAGATTCTTTGGATCAGCTTTATTCTCCCCTGTATTTTCCTTTCCAGATGTACCAGCAATTTCCTTGCTTTTGGTCTTGGTTTGTTTGATCCCATAAGTACAAACTTCCTTGTCTGCCGCAGGATGTTCTTTCTTATGTTCCAGAATTGTTCGAAATGATAAAAAATACTTGCCACAGTATCTGCACTGCAATTTGGGAACGCCTAAAACGACGATCATTTTAATGAAAGCCACTGGTTGATGTTTTCTACACACATGAAGATGTGCATATGTGGAAGTTCGGAATGTTCTTGGGCAGTAACTGCATTTGAATGGTCTTCTCTTACTCCACAATGTAGATAAAATTGGTGAATTCAATAAGTTCAGGTCAACGTACTCTATTCTAGATCCGTATTGATCCTTTGGACACAATTTTCGACTTTCCTTATGCTTCATATCCAAATGGTCAGAGATTGCATGTCTTGTATTGAACTTCTTTAAGCACATCATGCACTGAAGTGTTGGACTCGTACGAGCTTTACGAGAATGCTGCCTTGACTTGGAAATGTTTTGAAGTTTTGTCTTTTTCCTTTTTCTCAGCTGCTTTTTTCTTTTACGACCTTGATGCTCAGGTTGATGGTTGCCTGTTTGATGATCAAACAAAGCAACTTTTTTTGTTACTTGCTTCATATGTTGCGCACTACTCACATGCTTATCAAATTGTTCGAGTGTTGAGAAACTACTACCACAACCAACACAGCGATGAAAAACCTCTTCTTCACCAAATCTGAACAAAACATGATACAATCTAGCGTGTTCCTTCCAAGTTTCCTTATCTAAATATGTTTTGCCGCATATGTTACAGAGGAAGGTTCTCTTAAACAAAAAAACTTGATCTTTGACTGGCTTTTTTCCCTGCTGGGTCAATACCGCTTTGTCATGCTTGGCGACATAGTTTTTATGCGATTTTCTATGTTTGGCGGCAGAGTTTTTATGTGATTTTTTGTGTTGGTGAAGGCGTTTTTTACGCTTAAACCGTTTACCACAAATGTTACGAAGAAAATCAGTTTTCGTCTGCTTCGTTGGATATTTCAGCCTATGGTATTTTAGTTTGTGATATCGTTGATGCTGTTTCATCCTGTCAAAACTTGAAAATACGCACATGCATATTGAGCACTTGAACGGCTTTATCTGACCGCTCTTGCCTCCATTTGGTGTTGCCACCCAATTGCAACCTTTGACCCCAACAATGGATTTTGCTGTAACTTGACTACCTTCAATGCAGTCAAGAAATAGGTTTTCACAATTGATCACATTAGCTGCACTCAAATCATAATTGAAATCATTTGTGAATGAATCTCTAACAAAACTGCTATCATTGCCTGTAGAATCGTTGCTTATTTCTTCATAATTTGGTCTATGTTCCTGAGATAAATCATCATCCATTTCTTCCTGAGATGAATCATCAGTTAAATCTCCAAAGACTCTTCTTTGAATCTGGTATAAATCACTACTGATTTCTTGACAGATTTTTTGCTCCTGGGATAAATCATCAGTTATCTCTTCATCCTGAGATGAATCCTCAGTTACATCTTCAAAGGCTCCTCTTTGCTCTTGACATAAATCATCGCATATTCCTTTATACACTCTTTGCTCTCTGATCAAACCACCAGTTACATCTTCAAAAGCTGCTCTTTGCTCCTGGGGTAAATCACAGCTCATTTCTTCATAAACTCTTTGACTCTGGGATGAATCATCGCTTATTACTTCATAAACTAGATCCTCTTGAGATGACTCATCAGTTATATCTTCATAAACTGCTCTCTGTTCCTGAGATGACTGAACTTGCATTTCTTCAATAGTTCCTCTTTGTTCTTGAGACGAATAAACTAATTGCGGTCTGTCAATGTCTTTTCTTGGGTTCATTGAATCTAGTGATGATTTCTGGTAACACGTTCCTGATGGAACTTGAGGCAGCAATGTCCTGCCATCTCTTCCGTGTTTCTTGCCCTTAGTACATGCTTCCATTACAGAGTGTTTGCATGCATCATCTCTTCCAAGGCGCATTAAACATAAAGCTGACTTTCCAGCAAACATTCCATCTGGAGGTTCATCTTCATTGTTGCTGATGGAAAGATGTCTTAATACATCTATAGGATGACCTGTGGACACACCTGATGTGACTTCAGAAACCTCACCTTTGCCATCTGTTATGGAAAGACATCTTGATATAGCTGTAGGATGAGCTGTTATCATGCCTGATGGGACTTCAGAAACCTCACCTTCCATCAGGGAAAGATGTCTTGATACGTCTTCAGGATGACGTGTGGTCACGCCTGATGGGACTTCAGAAACCTTACCTTCCATCATGGAATGATGTCTCGATACATCATCAGGATGATGACCTGTAGCCATGCCTGCCGAAGCACCAGAAGCTTCACCATCATTATCTTTTATTAAAAGGCTTCTTAATACATCACCAGGATGAGCTTTGGCAATGCCTGATGGGGCTTCTGAAGCCTCTACTTTGTCATCTATCACAAAACAACTTCTTGCCACTCTTCTTGGATTAACTTCAGTTACATCCATTGATACTACATTAGATCTATCTTTCGATTTAAAACCCATGACGGGTCTACCGTTATGTGATCGACCGACTATAACGCCTCCTGTCTTATGCTCCATTTCACCACCAACTGGTGGTTTCTTTCTACATGTATGCTTTCGAAGAAAGTTTATTCTATGAAAGCTTACTTTACAATGTGAACATTTGTAGCTTAACATTTGTCTTTGGTTGATTTTTCCACTTTCTGTTCGTCCATGATTAGTGTTTGGCGTTCTGCTCTTTGGATCAGATTGAACATGACAATAAGTGGCAGTTTGATGACCATGGTTAGTTAATGAAGATACAGTGTTCAGAAAAGGACTTTTCACTGTTGCAAACTGACAAAGACTGTTTCTACTAGTACTTTTCACAGTCTTTGATTGCTGGATTACATCTGAAGGTAGTTTGTTAAATTGCTTCCCAGAAGAGTGTCTATGATTCTGGTGTCTCACAAGAGCTCCCTTATTTACAAAAGTTAAACTACATTTACTACAAGAAAGTTCCTCTTCACTGGTTACATTCATTGCTTCATTTCCAGTGTATGAACAATCGACCTCCCTAGCTACACACTTATTCAATATTCCGACAGAATTAGAAAACCTTAGTTCGGTGACAATTTTACCAGTCTCACGTCCAGTTGAGGTACAATTTAATTGTCCAGCATCAACATTTTGCAATTTTTCCGCCGAGTTTGACAATCTCGTAGAAGTAGACTGGCATTCTGGTTGTGAGTGTACAGGCACCACAGATAAGTTTCCTATCGTATTAATATTCCCATGGTGCACACGTTGAGATGGAATAAAACTTGTCTTCTGCTGTTCCTGCTGTTTTGATATAGTGTGTTGTTTCATATGACGCTGATATCGACTTAAGCTTGTATATTTGTTGTGACAATACTTACATTTCAGATTATACATTGTTTTTAATGTACTGCAAGCTTGAGGCTTTTCTGTAGTTACACTTTGATGGATATATTTCATATGGCTTAGATAAACTTCTTCACTACTAAATAATAACCGACATGCGACGCAGAAGTATGGTTGAATTGTGACACAGGTATTAAATCCAACTTGATTATTTTGAGTTTGGCGTTTACGGATACCTGCGTATCGTTTAAAGTGTAATCGTCTATGTCGCTTCCATCTAGCAAATGTGGCAAAACTATGGTAACATTGGCTGCACTGGTACGGGAGAAGGACACCATAGACCCCCATTTCCTTTGATCTGTAGAAAACAAATAGAAAATATGTGATTTAACAGTATTTACTTTGTGTCCTTCTCAACTTTTAGGTTTGAAATTTGTGTTGGGTGATGCTGTACTGGCCCTTTGGGTTTTCATCATTTCCAATAGTCCTATCCCCTACTACATCAATTAAGTATTTTATCTTTTCTGCTACTCTTTGACATCATTACTCTGAGCTTCTGCCTTTTTGCTGCCCTCTACTTCCTTTTTTCTTATCGTTTTTGAAATATTTTTGTAGTGTATTAGTATGTTCAATTTCACTTTTAGCAGTGAAGTATTGCAAATAAAATATATATGAAAATATCTGAAAAAAATGAAGCCATGAGACCCAAACACATTTTTACACATTTTCCTGATCAAAAAGGAGATTATTATCACAAGAAAGCTCATATTTTTTAGATATTGTTGAAATTATTACAAATTATGTAGTTTTCTATCTATCTTTTTCAGATGTTTATATGCATGATTTTATGTAAGATGGAAAATCTGGGAAACTAGGAGATTTGAAAAAACGAATTTTGAGTTTGTAAAACGGAAAAAAGAGGCTTTTAGTTTAAACTCACAAAGCTCAATTGTCTCCTATGATGCACAGACCATTATTTTCAAACAGTATGAATGTGTTAACAAGAGAAAAGCAAAAATAGTTCATATTTTGCTGTTTCAACATTCATGGGGAAAAGGAATAATCTGGTAAATGGTAGAGAATAAAAACTGCATTTTATTAAACCCTATCCCTTGAAGAGACATAATATCAAGGCCATAAAAGACATAAAGCGAGATGTGCTTTCTCTATTAGAACAGATAACACTACACAAAACAGGCCAGTAGTTGCTATATGGCCATGCGTCATGAACTCGCCCACTAAAAAGGGTGGCGATGTTATATTTTCCCGTACCTACAGGCAAATAATGTGATGTAATTTCAAAACCACAGATGCTATGAGCTTATATTTGGTGTCATGTTAAAGCTGAATCTTTAAGTAACAAGACTGGAAAGTTTCATAAAGATAGGACTTACAGGAGGGAAAAGGCATGCGATTGAATCT
>JXSR01S009435.1:13363-24030 GCA_000969725.1 Ophiothrix spiculata
TACTTGCCGATGAAGAAAAGCCTCATAATTCCCGCCTATTTAGTGTTGATCAAAGTATAGTTTAGTATTTATAAAGGTTTTGTATTTTAGATTTGTTATATAGACAAAGATGTGTGATCCTATGGAGGGTTTTTTATTTTTGACCGTCCGTGTTGGCAAGGCAACCGAACGAAGTGAAAATTCAAATTTCGCTGCTGGTGAGAATTTGAAAAGCCAATATTTCAGAAAGTATACAATTTATCAACAAATGGCTCCAGAGGATCACAGAACTTAGCAAGATCTTCCTTTGTGCCAAATTTCATGACAATAGGACATTGTTAAGGGTGCGAAAATTTGGCGGGGGATTTAAAAATCAGCGAAAATCGCATTTTGAGATAAATACATTTAAAGATTGTAATAAACAAAGAAAAACAAAGGACGTAAATCTGCTAAAATGGTTGTAACTTCTAAAAGGAATGTCCAATTTTGATCAAGTCTGAAGCAAATGAAAGAAAAAAATAAGCACTTTCTCAAATTACTAAAATCTCATTTTTTTTTTGCTGGAAATGAAAATTGGCAGTAGTTCCCCCCTTAAAAGTGCAATTGCTACAAAACACTTCTGAGGAGGGAGTAGTGTATTATGGTTGGAATCACATGATCTCTGAATGTGCCATGATTATTGTGACTTTGGAAGCAATCACATCCTAAAACAACGATTCTCTTTGAGAGAATTTAATTGTAGCATTTTCGTTCTGTCTTATCTTAAAGCAATACTATAATTTCTTAAAAATGGACAGCCCACTTTCACCCATGACTTTTGATTCTATTAGTATTAGCTTATTGAGTTTGTTTTTGGTAGTTATTAATACCCTCCAAACGATTTGGCTTAAATATATGCTTACTTTGTCTGTTATGGCCATTTGTTGAATTAAATTTGGGATCCCGAATTTAATTCCACGTGTATTAGTATAGGAAAGCAAGCATGTGCTTTTTATCCATTTTGCTGTAGCATAACAAGTTTTTGACAAAATACACTTGAAAAGGTTTTGGATAGTCACATTCCTTAATTTTAGTCTGCTTTAACTCAATACTATTCTGATTAAAATCTTATAGTATTGCTTTACATTTTTAAGATAACAAAAATGCTACTTTCATTAGTTCAATTTTCCTTCAAACAAAAATGCAACTGCTCATGCAGCCTTTGTGCAAAAAAAAATAAAAAAATTGACCACCAATTGGTCAATTGCAGAGCAGGCGATTACAAGATTCCTCCTAGTACATCGATTTTAGGCAATTGTGGCAATTTATTCAGCAGAAAACTTAAAACATCATCATATCTTAGGATATTTTTGATTGATTAATCTTTTAAGTCAGTATAACCCTAATGTGATCATTTTCAGGGTAAGTATTGGTCCTTGAAAGTCCTGGAATTTTATTTTGCAATTTCCAGGCATTAAAAGTCCTTGAAAAACTGACTTTATCAAAGAAGTCCTTGAAAGTCCTGTAATTTTTGAATGTCAGAAAGGTTAAAAATTAATATGTCAAACGAGTTTACCATGCAATTATTTTTATTCAAAAATGAGCGAAAACAAATTTATTTTATTTGTTGACACATATTCCGCCGGCCGCCGCTAATAAGGGGAAAAGTCCTTGACAGTCCTTGAATTTTGTAAGTGAAAAGTGTACTAACCCTGATTTTTATGTTTTTGTCTCCTTTCAGATTAAAGTACTCCAATCCAGAGAGAGACATGAAGTTTTAAACACAGTGAGTTTCTCAGTCTTGGCTTGAACCAAGCTATTGGCTTAATCATACAACATATTGAAATATTTTGATTTCATAAAAGTTTAAGAGATGGTTGATGGATATTCAGGCCCATCGGTCATTGATACATTTACGCTGTTTTATTTATTTTCAGCCTATTTTTGGACATGCTCTCTTGTTCTTTCTTGTCTTGATTTTTGTAATGTTCTTCTATCATCTGTACCAAAATCGCACAACCTTCGCCTGCAACTTCTTCAAAATTTGGCTGCTAGAATTTTTTTCATTTTAGACAGACGACATGAATCTTCACCTTTGTTAAAAAGTCTCCACTGGCTTCCAGGAAAACAAAGAATAAATTACAAATTGTTGTTATATATCTACAAGCACTAAATGGTCTTGCACCTAAGTATAATATTAAATTGTTTAAAACTGTATGTTCCTAAAAGAAGCTTAAGATCATCTAGCGACTCTCTCCGTTTGGACTATCAAATTACCAGAAATAGAGCCGTAGACAGAACTTTTACCGTTTATGCTTCCAAACTATGGAATAATCTTCCAAAGACAATAAAGGAACTCCAATTCTGTTATTTCTTTCAAAAAAGCACTTAAAATATATTTATTTCCAAATTAGTTGTTCTCTTTATGTTTTTGTTAATTGCATTGTTTATTGTTTTTGTACTTTTATTGTAACTCTGTAAGCGCCCTGAGCCTTTTGGGAACGGCGCACTAAATACTTGTTGTATGTATGTAAATGTATGTATGAATGAATGTTAAAAAAGAAAAATTTGTCCATTTCTCCTCACAGATGCTCTCCTACATGCACTCTCAGTTCACTTTCTTCCATCAAGGGTTCGATCTACACAAAGATTTGCAGCCTAGTCTCAAGGAACTCGCCCTGCAGGTAGGTCAAAGTCTTGAGGATATCAGAGCCACCAATTACCATTAGGGGCATACCATTAGATTTCCAGGGGGGAGCAGGAAGTTTTTGGAGAAAAAAAATTCCCCCTCCATAGGCAGAAGAAAAAAAATCACCCCTGAACATGGAATAGGAAAAAACCCAGTAATTTCTAGGGGGAAAAAATCACCCCTGAATGGGACGCGAAAACAAAAATTCAACCCGAACCCAACTTCCTGCTCCTCCCTAAAAATCTAATGGTATGCCCATTAATTTACCCTGTGCATGAGTCTGCCAAGTTTGCAAGGAGTGCCTCGATTTTTAAGTTCAAATATCAAGCAGTATGGTGCATTATCACTCAGTAGATAAAAATACAACAATTTCATTGGTAAATAGCTAAAAAGGATATTTCTGTACCGGTATTGCATAAAATTTCAAGAGTTCTATGGGATATGAAATCCTCTTTGTGATATGATAAAGTTGTATTATACAGCTCTTTTACTAGTCCATCTTGTATTGCTTTTGGAACATATAGTTGTATTACAAAGAGCACGATGTTGTTATGCGTGCGCGACTAACTGCAACGCATTGTACTACGCGATGCCGATAGAAACGACGTGCAGAGCTGTCAATCAAGCCAGGGAAACTACAAATCTAAAATTGATTGCAATGAAATATAAAAATAACCATTTTGAAAGCTGCGCTAAAGAATTGAATCCACTCTTCAGACCCGAGGCTCTATCCACAAATTGCAGACTATGCGATGGGTGAATACATATGTGCAAACACTAGGTGAATGGGCTCAATCTGTAAGGTGCTTATATAGGTCAGAATAAAAAAAAATAAAAATAATACTTTGCCTCAAAGCTCATGAGTGTCATGAAAATTAATGCCGAATGCAATTGTTTATTATTTTTTATTTTTATTCCCGTTTTTTTCAATGGTATATCAACAGTGAGCAACAAGTTCTAACCTTCATATGTTGACATATCTCATGGACCAGGCAGATATTTATGTTTACAGATAAAGTATACATAGAAGTATTTTATTCCAATCATGTGCACGAATTTGTTTTTGGTAAGGAAAAGTATGATTTCCCAAAAACAAATTCTAGAAATGAAAAAAACTCTAGGAATAAAAACAAATACAGCACTATCTTGCTCTGTTATCAAAATTTGCTTTTAAGATCAGCAAGGCTCAAAACAGGGTGTTGTTTATGTATCGAAAATGCCATATACACATCGAGGGAAGAAGATCTAGTTCAAAATAATGGAAAGAAGCCAATAATTTTGTTTTTTTCCCTGTGCAAACCACACCCTGTGGTTATATATAGGAAATCATTCTGCACTTGAAGCAGACAGTGAAATTGCTTGAATTTTTGCAGAGTAATAAATATTGGCTATTTCTCTGTGATATTGTGTCCCACGATGATGTAAGATGTCTGCCATGGTCAATGTGACAGAGGACATCAACCTTTGGTAAAAGAAATATTCTATATAGTTTTCATAACACTGCAGATGAAGGAATAATAATATCTTAGGTTTGTCATTGAGAAGGGAGAAATAGTTTTGAGTCCATATCTTGTTGAGAATCACACTTGATTACTGTTAGTAGGTGAAACTCAGAGATGAAAACTCTGGTAGTAAAAGGAACTGGGTCCGATTTTTCAAAATGTAGTTTTCAATGTCATATGAAAGATGGCCACAAAGGTGGGCTAAGTTTCAAATTTCAGCTGAATCACTCAAACCGTTTTAATTTTATGAGCAATTTTGTATATCAGCACTGCCTATTTGTAATGTGTAGAATTACTTTTGGTTACCATAATTGGACACATTTTCCTTTGTATCTCCAAAACGGAACATAACTAGGCCGCAAAATTTTACAAGGGTTATGAGAAAAATATGAGCATTATTTTAGTACCAAAATTTCAAAAAGTTTGAAAAAAAAGTTGAAGCAATTGGACCATAAAGAGATAAAAACTTTTGTAGTTAAAGGAGCATGCATGGTACGGTTGCCTCAACTTTTTTCAAACTTTTCTGAGATTTTTGTTCCATAATGTTGCTCATACTTTTCTCATAACTTATGTGAAATGTCATGGCTGAGTTATGTTCCGTTTTGTAGATATGTATAAAAATGCATCTAAGTAACCATAATTAATTTTACACTTTGACATATAGGCGACTCTGAAATACAAAATTGCCTTTAAAATCAGAACGGTTGGACCGATTCAGCTGAAATTTGAAACTTAGATCTCTTGAGCGGTCTTCTTTTAAATTTTGAAAAATCAGACCAAGCTGCTTTAAGGGTTTTTGTGCATGTTAATACATGTACTAGGGAAAAGGTCATTACAAGGGGACCTGACGTCCATTGTCTTTCTTTTTTTTTTCCATGTGAATGTGAAATGTGATATGACCACAAAAACTATATAAAAATAACATATCTCAAAACTAATTGAAATGGGTTCATAAAATAGGCCTACAGCTTACATCCACTTAAGGTGGTTCTAACGGCTACGGTGTCATGCACAGAATTTGTTCAAAATTTCACAGAATGTGCAGTATGATGAAAAAAACTTGTATTCCAAATTAAGATTTTTTCCATCAAGGCGTTTTTGAGTTACGCTATTTTTAAATTTCCCATAGACTTTCTACATGGCAAATCTGGCCACCATGAAAATTGCACAAAATTTGGCAAATTTCTGAAAAAAATACTATTTACAAAATAATTTTTTTCTGTGGCAGTGATTCACAAAAGAACCTATTTTTTGTTTCTTTGCATAGCAAAATGATCATAGATTATCACAAATTTTGATTTAAAGAAATATCTTTCATCGTTTACGAATGCGAGACTTCTAATGTTTCTACTTCTCAAATTTTATTTCGTTAATTTCTAGAAACACTGAATAGTCAGATTTCTCAGAATTTTCATTCATACTTCCCATGCTTCAATTTTAACAAACAAGGTGTCAAATGAAAGCTTATCAAATTTGCAATAATCTCTCGTTGGCTTTTAAAATTAAAGTGTTTCTAGAAAATTTTATAGGTGTTTGAAAATATGCCTAAATTTAGCAGCTAAAAAATCATCTTTCTTGATAATAAAACACTTTCTGGCAAAAAGCCCACGAGAGAATTTAGCTATTGTGAACCTTCACCAGCCCCTAAAATTTGAATGTCATAGCACATTCCCTCTTGACATGTAAATTCAAAAACTCTGATTTTTTAGGGAATTTTCAAAAAATAAAGAAAAACATAAGAAATCGGCCAAATATTATAAAACTTAATATATGTTACCTTTAAAGGGTTTTCTTTAAATGGAAATAGGTTTTGGTTCCCATTCCCAAAAGCTATTCACTTTATAGCTAATTTTCTGACATGTGTAAATAGCCGTTAGAGCTACCTTAAAACAGTAAAATTTCTCTAGAGATTAATTCAAATATGTAGTAGATAATAATGTTGAAATTCCGTCAGTGTTAACTCTCTAAAGTAGACCATCAGGCAAATAAAGCGCCAGGTATTACTGCTGATTAATAGTGATTAATACTGGCTTAGATAGATCTGTAAAGGAAAGCCCCAATCAGCTGTGTGCCTTGCCTGAATTCAGTTAAGTAGTTTGTGCACATGAACTCATACTGAACTTTTTTGTATAGATCATAACAATGCTGTGTGTAGGACATCCTTTAGGCCAAAAAAAAAATGTTGTGTTGCCCTCAGCGACCGACCCTATTCAAAAATTTAAAAAAATTAAAAAAATAGGGTCGGGGAAACCACCCAATTTTGCTCGGATTGGGTGTTTTTTGAGAAAATATTTTGAAAATAGTGGAAAATGCACCCAAATTTCATAAATTTAGGTGCTTTTAAAAAAAAAATATTTAAAAAAATATATTTTCTGACCAACTGACTCATTTTTTCAGAAATTCCACTTTCACACAACATTTTTTTTTTCTTGGCCTTCCTCTTGTTTAGGAATGGCAGGCATTGTTAGGTAGCAAACAATGACATTGATTACGGATCTGTCATTGGAGCTTACAATGTACAGGGGGGGGGGGGGGCAATCTGATCTGTAAAGGAAAGCCCCAATCAGCTGTTTGCTTTGACTGAATTCAGTTCACTAGTTTGTGCCCATGAACTCATACTGAACTTTTTTGTATTGATCATAACAATGCTGTGTGTAGGACATCCTTTACTCATGTTTAGGAATGGCAGGCATTATTAGGTAGCAAAAAATGACAATGATTACGGATCTGTCATTTTAGATTACAATGTACAGACAGTCGACACTGCTAAATCGGGCTCCTCTTAACCCTATATATGAACCCTGGCCATTCCACGTGTATCTGTACCGCTGACCCGGGCCAACCCGAAAAATTTAAAAACACAATATAACCCCTAAACTTACTTAGATTTTGATTTCCCTTAATTGCTTTACTTTTTCATTTTTCATTAGTCATAAATATTCCAATAACAAGCATTCACAAAAGAATATTATTTATGTCGACCAATATATCGACATTTATGTTGTAGTCTATGGGCAAAGCTAATTTGTTGAAAATTGTGATCAAATTTGCAAAAATATGTGGAATTTTTCACCTCTGTCGAGTAAATAAGAGCAAAATGACCCATCAACCATGGGTTCAAAGCTTCAATCACCAAGAACATAGAGGGAATAGAGCCAGGAATAAAATTTTATTACAAGATCTTTGTTTAGTTACTGTGCGAAGTAAAAACTTTCTCCCACTTTAAACTGACCGTCCATAGACCACAATTGCAGAGATCTTCTACAGTGTGTCCCAGAATGAAGTTATCAAGATTTCAATGCCACATAATTCAAAAACTAAAATATCCCAGACATTAGAAGTTGGTGACAATCATGCTTGATGTCTCCACTTGCTTTGGTGCAAAAATAAAGAAATTCCATGCATTAAATATCTAGTAGTGAGCGTTTTAAAGCTCCAGAGGGGTTTGGACACTTTTCCCAGTTTGGACAGGTCGTAAAAATCCAGCGGTAATTTGCAGGGGAAGTATGCGAGCTATAATTTTTACCAACATTTCTGTTTTTGTTTCGCATGTTGCTTCTCCTTGTTGATGCCTTGGAGTATTAATAAAGGTGCAGCAGAATGTTAACTCGGCTTCTAACTTGGCGTCCACACGCTTCTTTTTTTGCAGTTCCTTCCGTCATCTGATACCATAAGCTTTTTATTTTCTGACATTTTTAAGATGGACTACTTGTGCGATTGGGTTATCTGGCTCCTGAAAATGTTAAATAAATCTTTCCATTGTTTCAATGAAACCTGCACTTGGTCAATCATGACACTCTTTTCTCCATTGACAAATGAGGTGTTATGTTTGCTTTGAATTACCATTTCCTACAACCACTGCTATCAGGGTACCAGCCCTTTAGCGTACTTTCAAATGACCCGCTAAATGATTTTCCTACAGGATTACCTAATAAAATACCCTGGAAACCCACATAGAAGCATATATGCTTATAGATGGATGCTTTCAGCCTTTCCCGAGAATCAAGAAAATCTGTATGTCGCCCTCTTGAAATATGATACCTTTGAGGTAGTTTGGCAAATCTATTGTCTAAATTTAAACCTCAAAACAATTTTGGAACAATATAGAGAACGTCTGGAAACATAGCTCAGTCTATAGAGCGTGAGACCGCCAATCTGTGGATTCAGAGTTCGAGTCGCAGCCCTGTCTGACATTTTTTCTTCTTATAAATAACCATGACCAAATGCGAAAAATTCCTTGGTTTGTTTAATTTGTTTTGATATACTTTATTTCACTTGAAAGTGAAATAAAGTATATCAGTGAGCCCAGTGTGTCTTGAAACTGTAATCGACAATTGCATTGTAAAGGGATATACTTCTTTTGTTGAAATTTTTTTTGTACTTGTTCATTATTTAGCTCTCTTAAAAGAAAGTTGGAATATTTATTTATTTATTTTATTTTATTTATTTTCATTTATTTTTTATTTATTTATCTACTTTATTTATTTATTCGTTTATTTTTTATCATTTATCTTTTTTGTTAATTTGTTTATTTCAACGTCTTTCAGTGTTTAAGCGTTGGAAATCAAAACAATAACGGAGAGAATGATGTTTAGAATTTATTACAATTAACTATCAAATAATATATATATTTATCCATATGCAAGTAATGGTCATGGTAAGTTGTTCTTTTTCAAATAGCCCGCCACGATACGTACTTTTTACTTTGTTATACGAATTGCACGTACATACACAAATTGACCCAGTTCTCTGTGAGCAGCCATGTGAATGGTTTAGAGAGGTTTATTTTAATCCGATAATTAGTACCATTATATTGCTTTTGATTAGTGACAAAAGTACATTGATTTGTGTTATCACTTTTTGATATAAAGTGCCACAAGGGAGTTTGCATTACCTATGGAAACATAATCAAAGAATTCCTTGGTGTTGGAAGGGAATGTGATCCTAGATCCTGAACAACAAAGCGATCGTGTATTATTATCCTTGCACAATGTTAAAAAATGGAAAAAATGAAGAAAGAAAATAATAGAACGAATCAATCATTTCACCAAAAAAAATAACAAAAAGAAAGAAAAAGAAATCCAAGGCACACAACAGACTCGAACCCATGACACAGCTCCCCGGGGAAATTTGTTTGACTCGAACAATAACCGCTACACTACGCTAGCTACTGATATTAAAGCGGCAAAATTTCAATCATATAATCTGATCGTGGTAATGACTCATACGACATAATATTGCGTTACAAAACACTACACTCGAGGACGAGGTCACAATCAAAGCAAACTCTCTGTACTTAGTTGTTCGTGTAACTGCTCAGACCGATTAGGGATTAACTTATAATATCGATGGGATCTTATAATAAAGTTAACATCAGACGCAAGATTCGACTCAAAAAAGGAGCGCAAATTTTGTCCAGACGAACCATCAATGAGGTTGGTTATAGCTTTGATTATCACTAGGCCATATAAAATCGGGGGGGGGGGTCAATTTTATGTAGGCTGATGTGTCTGCCGTATAAGTATGGCAGTTGTTTTGTTTTTTCAGCCGTTTCTCAAAACACACCTGATATTTTATCCGAAAACTACACTAAATTTTGTGAAACCACAACCTCAAACGGCAGGCTCAATGTGAGGGGGAAAATTAATGATTAGTCCTCATTTTTTCCCTGGACTTTGAAAAAAAAAATCATTCATTCTATTTTCTCAGAAACAATAGATTTTGAATTCAATTTATACATAAATAAAGTTCAATAGAAACATCCATGAATCGCACAATAGAAATAAGAAAGGCGGTTTCCAGATTTCTCATACCGACATATGTAAAGCCCGTAGGAATTTTATATTGGGAAAAAGCTCAAATCACAATATACAGCTATTTGCTTTTTTCTGTTTACTTCAAATTTTCAGTCCCTTCCGAATATTATGCCTCCCCGCCCCTAAAACTACTTGGACATTGGACTCTCAGTCAGGCTCACTCCAGATGACACAATGTTATTACTTAGGATTCTTTCATCTCCATCACCATGATGATATTGTGCATCAACATTAGTAACAATATCCCGTGGCCTACTGGTTAGAGTTGTCGTCTCGTAATTCATTGAATGAATTGCGTTATAAGTTCGAGTCTCGGTCGAGACAATAACATATATTTTTTTTTTTAAGTAAAAAAAATCAAAATGAGAAACAACATTGCATGGTCAGAACATCGAGATATCATAGATGGTCAGAATCACATACACTTTCAGTGAACACAATGTGAATCGGATTTAGTGGAATTATGATTCAATTCAGTCTTGAAGTGTAATCCGATTATCACCGACTGGTTCACGCTTTCTGGGTTTGAACCGTAATGGAAATTATCACCACATACTATACTAAATTAAATGCAGAAAAAGAAAAAACTGTTGAGCCGTGTATTTAGTCAAGATTTTGACATCATAATAAGTAGCGCCTACATGTACATGTACAATGTATAAGCATAAAATCAAGAGAGATAAAATGTATTCAAGGCACATC
>JXSR01S009435.1:44928-68184 GCA_000969725.1 Ophiothrix spiculata
GTAAAATTTAGCAGTATAAAGTCACATTTAGTAGTATAAAATGCATATTTCCTCCAAATAATGACCCACAATCTATGATTAAGCCCTGCATTGCTTGGTATTCACGATAAAATACATGGAATGACATCATTCTTTAAAATAAATGTGAAGAGTAAAAAAAAAAAAAATCAACTGACCGACCGACCCAAAATTTAAATTTTTCCACTGGAGGGCGAACAAACAATTTATTTTTGTGGGCTTGATCCTGTAGGGTCATTTGTGGCCAACTACAATCTTTATGTCCACGGCATTATTAGCATGACACATCAAAATAATGAAACAGCTGTGTATAGTTTTTGCAAGCAGTAATTGAGCAAAACACTCCACAGATTTATTGTTGGCACACTTGATATCCTATAATGTAATTCTGAACAGTGTTTCCACATTTTAAATTTTATTTTCCCGAAATAGAAGCCAAAATTTCCCGGAATACATTGAGATTTCCTGGAATCTCTAAAATTGCTATAAATGTGTCATTTTTTGTGGTCAGTGGCGAAGGAAAAAATACGGAAATTCTTTGTTTTGCGCGCGTAGCGCGGGAAAATTATCTGTAAAATCGGTAAATTTAGGTAAAAATTGTTTTGAAATCTTCAAATTTGCACACAAATGGCCAATTTCACTGAAAATCTAAATAATATTTTTAAATTTCAAGATTTCCCAAAATTACCTGGAATTATTTCATTTCCCGAAAATTACCCGAAATTGAGTAGAATTTCCCGGAATTCGGGTAATTTCCTGGAAAGTGGAAACACTGATTCTGAAAGACCTTCCAACTAGGGCTGGTATCGGCAAGCATTTGCATTGTCAACAAAGCCCCTAAATCGAGCAATCGATGTTGTGACACTGTTTGACAATACGTTTTGTCAATGCAGCCAAGAGGATTGAAATAACCTGTAGCACTTGTGGTTGACTTCGTCACCCTCTTTAATTGAAATCAATGGGGCGATGTTGCGATAGAATGTAACAAGTAAATATGTGATCAAAAAACTTATGCTAAGACGAGTAAAATATCAGGATAAATTTCATTACTATGTTAAGCTTTCTAATTTTTTTGAGTATTTATTTAATTTAATTTAAAATTATCTAATTTTATTTTATTGTCGAGCTTGTCAACATTTTAACAGGCTTGTCGACAACGAATGAAATTGGTTTTGTCGACGACATTGTCGACAAATGCTTGTCGATACCAGCCTTACTTCCAACCTCTAAATCTTGAAAAACGAGCGAGTCCTCAACAAAATCATTTTACTTTAGCCTAAAAATGTTTGCTCTTTTCTCAGGTTATGGTTAGCAGTTTTGCAATCAACTCTTTGTAACTCTAGTTTTTAAAAAACATATCTCTTTCAGATGTCAAATGTCATGCAATCTTCAATGTTCAGGCATGATTATCTTCAGGTTTCTGCCTGAATTCAGGCAAAAATCCTTTGATTTTCACTGTACAAAAGTATTGGGTAATTCACATTTTCAGGCAAAATTACAAAAAGTCATAACCATCCCTGATGTTACATAAATTTGTTATTGAGTTCCATGGTTATCTATCTGACTGTCTTTTCTACTTTTTCCTGTGTTTTCCCCACAGACAAATCTGAATGATTCTGTAGATGCAACAACTCAAATTAAACCAGACAAAAAGGAAAGGTATGTATAATTTTATAAATGTAGTTTCCTGATCAATCAATATTCATTGTTTTATGTGCACTTATACTCAAAAGTTTACCCCCTAAAATATTTGTTTTCTTCATCTTCAGGCTTTGAAAAACATAAACCCTTTTGTGGAAATGTTGTATTTTTATTGAAAATCAGCATTTTTAGACCCCTAAACATGTGCAGTGCTTTCTGCGTTGGTCGGTGAAAAATGACCCCTTTTTCTGTGTTTTTCTGTTCATGCATATGTGTACAGCAAATAGATCAGTGCCCCCCTGGGAAAACTGCTTTCTCTGAGTTTAACATCCATAAAGTTTCATTGGAAGTGTCAGAGAGAGTTACACATGCTTAGAGAGTTTCTAGGAGGTTATCTTTTGAAAAAGGTCTTTTGTCTTTTGAAAAGGTCTTTTGAAAAATGTCAAATCAAATCCAAAGATTTTGTTAAAGGTTACTTGTCTATCTTTGCATAGAACTAGGTCATACCATCAATGGTTATTCATAAAAGACAAGCAATTTAAGTTGAAATATTTAAAGGACTGGCCTAGATTAATTCCCACTACTACATATTTTTACATCAATGAATAGAACATGTTATTAGTAGTATAATCTACCAGTAGTTTTACATAATTTTGAGGAATATTGGAGACAATTGCAATTCTTTACCAACTTTAATTTTTTTCTCCTGAGGCAAAAAACAGTGTATAGTTTCATATCTTGTTTCTACGCTTGTAATGGGCAAACAAATCATTTTTTATGATAATTGTTTCTCTTTTAATATGTAATAAATTATCTCTAGGAGCTTGGTTTGGTCTTTCATCTTGCAATCCATCCGAGGTACAAATTTAGGATTTAGAAAACACTGGCTAATCACACCACCATCACAGAATGATATATTGCAAATGAATTCTCTCTCAATTTGAGCTATTTCTGTGTAAATTTTTGTACTACACTTTATTTAAAGTTTAAATTTTTAACTACACTTTATTAAGAGTATTTCAATTTTTTTCAAATTCTAAGTGGAATCTTGGCTAGTCCCTTTAATTCCCATGTCGTTTCCTGGTCTGCTGTTATTGTTGCCTGTAAGCAACCCTGGGCACTTTAGTGCACAGTATAATACTTGTCATTATTATTATTCTCATGTATTAGAAAATAATTACATTTTTGCAAACATCTAAGTAAACCCTTAGCAAATAGATTGATAAAAGCAGTTACTGTTTTTTCTATAAAAGTCAGATGATGCAGGTCGGGCAATATATTCCCTGTTTACCCAAGATTTTATGGGGTATTCAACCGCAGTATCACCCGTATATTTCAGTGCGTAAACAAAAAGAAAAGTAGTTCTTTTGAAATAATCAGAATATCTTTTTAGTTTTCTGGGTTTGAAGTCCCAACCCCAACGGTTTTGAAATCTGCATATTTTTATACGCTAAGTAAGGGCATAAAATGAAATTTTGGAGCTTTAGTTAAAATTCAAGTTTTTTGAATGGGAGTTTCAAAATCTGATGATGTCACGTCAGACCCCCCCCCCCCCCCCCCCTCAATAAAAGTGACCTACTGTATGTATGTAAATGTGTTGAGAGTACTTTTGTCATACACATGAGTCTCGTCTCATCCTCCAGATGACATGTGGATAAGGGGCAGCTTCAAAACTCAACCGGCGATTGCCTGCCGGTTCTGGGCGGTTCAACCGGAATAAACAATAGCCAACTGCCCAAAACCGGCAGGCAACCACTGGTTGCGTTTTGAAGCCGCCTTAATTAAGTAAAAACAATGTGGTAAAATGCGGCTGAATCACACAATTTTAATTACAACTATGCTTTTTTTACAGTAAACACAAGATTTGTTTTGTTCAAAAGACCTATCGGTGGAAATTTTGTAAGATAATGACTTAATTGTGCTACATAAAATTAAGATCCTAATGAAGTGCATACTACAGCAAATAAAACAAGAAGTATTTGTTTTGTATTGTTTTAACAGTATCAGGACCAGGATTCACACAATCCCAGGAAATACCAAATGTTGTGACTGCAAAAATGACAGTAAGTACAAGGTTATTTGTCTTAATAAAACCAATTTTCAGTGTTGTAGCATAGGGAAAACCATAAAAAGTCATCTCCGTAACACTATCTGTTATGGAAATGACAATCAGAGAGTAAGTGTCAAGCTGAGTAAATTCAAATACGCATTCTCAATATCTGAACACAAATGAATAACCATTGAGGAAGTTTCTTTCCAATGGCGAAAATGCAGATTAATTATGACTCAGATTTTATTGCCATTATGAACAGGTTAAGGTGTCAAGAAGTCATCTCCGTAACTGTAAAAAGTTACGGAAATTACCGTTACAGAAATGATGGTCCAAACATTTAGATCAGTATAACGTCTCCTAAGGGTTATGCACAGTTTTCATTTGTGATTAAAGGCATCCGTCCATTATTCAGTGTGCTGCTCATTTTGATTAGCAATTGTTTCAGTTCCGCGTTAATTACTTCATCTTTTTCGCAATCTTTAACTAGGGTTGAATTAACACTATTGTCCAGGCATAGCTGATGCTCCGTGAACTGTTAAGCTGGTTTCAGAGTTGCCTGTCGTGTGGTCGTACGACCAGCATGACGTCAAAAATTTAAAGTGCGCAAACTGGAACTTGTCGCATCTTGAAAATTTCGCTTGCCGTACGACACCAATAATCGTTTACCCTGCCATGATGGTCGCAACGACACAATATTTTGAGTTGGAATAAATTCAACTTTTCTTGCGACAGACCATTGCGGCAATATGCAAATGTGTCGTGCTATATTGCGACAACTCAAAATTGCAAATGTTTGGTCGTGTGCCGCAACGTCGTGTGCCGCAACAACAGCTACTCTGAAACCACCTTTATTCTAGAGGTAGGAAAATCAAGCTACTTCAACCAATAGATTTACTAATATCTCAATATGATTACCTTTGCAGATCCAACATGGGCTAGCATCAATCTTGGTATCACTCTATGTATTGAGTGTTCAGGAGTACATAGAAGTCTGGGAGTTCATCTTTCAAAGGTCAGGTCGCTGACATTAGACAGTTGGGAACCGGAAACATTACGAGTAAGTTCACAAACAATTTTTTGAATTCTCACCTAAAATATTGTTCACAAACGAGAACTGTTCAGAACTTACCCTCTTATTTGGTTTTGATGGCTTTTTAAAACTAATCAATACATGTTAAGAACATTTTTCACCCAATTAATTATTACTTTTTAATACCTTTTTGTACACCAATGCAACCGTTAATGATTTGTTTTTCATATATCTTTGGACTGTTAGAATTATGAAATTTGCTTTCCAAAAGTATCTGCATAGAACAGCTAACTGTGGGATGTTCTGGCAGTAATAAAAAGAGATTGTTCTTGTGCAAAACTGCATTTGAACTGATTGTGATTTTAAGTCCTGACTACAGCTAACCCTAATCAATTGTACAGGTTGCATTTACAAACAATGGGGCCCTGTACTCTGGGTTTTTGTTAATGCTGTCTAATAAATTATTGTTTGGCCAATAGTATCTTAACGTTTCAGGGCGGTTGCCATTGTGACTGTTGGTAGAGTTTTGAAGTTATACTTCCCTGCCAGTTTCAAGCTGAGTTTGATGTGGCCACAACAGGCCTGTCATTTTAAGGAAAGGTGAAGCATGTGGTGCATATTATCCACATTATCACTGAGTCAGTTTGAATTAGTAGAAGTGCCAAATCAAAAAATGTGTTTTGATTTCGATTTATTTTTTGGATCCAATTTTCAGGTTATGGAAGATTTAGGCAATGCCGTAGTGAATAGTATCTATGAAGCATGTGTGGATGAGACAGTGGCAGTACCAGCTTCACCAGGATGTAACAAGTAAGCTATTAACATCCGCTTAGTTTATGCCATAGTTATATTTTTTCTTTCTTTATTATTTATTGATGGAGGTGTTTGTCACTTTTGGACATTATAGGATTTTCATAGATTTGTATGTGGGTGTCTTGACCTTTACCTTAAATTGATTACCAATCTGCGCACACTTTTGAATCTCTTCTGTGACAAAGTTTCATTCGTTCCCCAAATGTTTCAGAGAAATCCGAGAGAAATGGATCAAGGCCAAGTACCTCCACAAGAATTTTGTCTCCAAAGTAGCAGGAAGCAGCATGCTGGACAGCAGTCTGGGATTGGTTGCCAGGAGGAAGATTACACGCGGCAGGCACCGGAAGAGCAACAGGAGTTCACGGAGCTCTGTGTTGATGAGGGATAATGGGGAAGCGAAGGAGGTAGCAAGTATATCATCAGAAGGGAGCGCTAGTGACCCTGCTGATGTAGCAAAAGGTGAGTGCTTAAA
This sequence comes from Ophiothrix spiculata, assembly GCA_000969725.1. Lineage (NCBI taxonomy): Eukaryota > Metazoa > Echinodermata > Ophiuroidea > Amphilepidida > Ophiotrichidae > Ophiothrix > Ophiothrix spiculata. Next base: position 50,956 of record JXSR01S009435.1, read on the forward strand.
GGAAGTCAATGGAAAATTTTAACGGTGAAAATTTGTCATAGCCAGACAGTTGAGCAATGTTGACAAGTGATACATCATTTTAAAGTTGGTGGTTTGAGCATTCTTAATATGGGCAAATTAGAAAAAAGATTTGTCCTGACTTTGTCCGGGTTTCATGGGAGCAGGTCACATATGCACAGTGTGTCCTGTCTACATAATAGTACATTCAGTGTGTGGTGTGACGTGATGATTTTGTGACAAGCAAAGTTTCAAAAATGTCATAAGTCCAGCCCTTCTACATCAGCCATATTATTTGTTGCCCATGTGGAGGGCGAGTTATTTTGCAAGAATCAGACACCATTTGCAACTTGTGTTTAGAGTACCATATCTCCAAGCAATATATTACAAACTGATATATTTATACAGACATAGACTTTGCCTTTGAATTTTCGACATGTAGCATATGTCCTCATCAGAAGAAATCCAGTGATGTTGCGTGTGTTTTGATGTCCAAATTCAGTGTGAATTTTGTGCTGAATGCCTGTTTAAACATATGTGTTCCAGTGTTCCCGCTAACGATTTTGGCTTTGCGCCAAAGCGACTTAAAAGATAAAGAAACACTTTGCCATTGCCATTTTCGGAAAGGTCACCTCAAAAATGACAGAAATTTTGAATATAATCTGAATAACACTAAAATAAGTGAACGTTGTGTTTATCCAAAACCATATATTTGAATTTTTGTTTTGGGATCCCCTTGCGCCAATTTTTTGAGCTTCTGCGCCAATTTTGCGACATACAGCCTTAGCGGGAACACTGATGTGTTCTACCACCACGTATGAACTTTCATTCGGGGATATATTACAATTTTGAATATTTTATTCATCTTCATGCCTAGCTGTATCTCTTTAGCAAATCTGGACATTTTTTCTAACAATAAATGTTGATTTTTTCCTAGGAGCAACAGTTTCCCATGACAGTGGTCTAGGAGGCAGTACTGATAAGATACCATCATCTCCAGATACACAATTTCGTAACAGAGGGGAATCTGAAGGTAAATTTGGCATGTTGCATTCTAGAATAGAGGCTATTTGGTAAGGGGTCACTTCAAAACTACCGCCCGGAACCGCCGGTTCCGGCCGGTTGCTATTTGTCTGAACAATTTCCCACGACAGTGGTCTAGGAGGCAGTACTGATAAGATACCATCATCTCCAGATGCACAATTTCGTAACAGAGGGGAATCTGAAGGTAAATTTGGCATGTTGCATCTAGAATAGAGCAAGGCTATTTTGTTAAGGGGTCACTTAACTGGCGGCTGACCACCAGTTCCAGCCGGTTGCTATTGTTCTGAACAATTACAACCGCCCAGAACTGGCGGTTCTGGTCGGTCAACCTTGACCGCCGGTTGAGATTTGAAGCGGCCCTGGTTATGATGAGAACCCAAGACTGAAAATTAATCTGAAACTAAATCTCAACTTGTATACAGAGTGTGATGAAAAAAAAATCCATTTCAGTGTATTCCAAGAGAGATCTTTGTGTACGCTGGTACCGTCGATGTCAGCGCTTCACTATATGGCTCAGACTGCCCACTATGCATGGAATGGCTGATCAAACTAGTCAAACTTTTGACCAGTAGAATTACAAACCTTGACTGCTCACTCATCCTGTCTAACTACACTCTACTCTTTCGTAAGTGGAAGGCTGTGGTAAAGAGGTTGACAAAATAGCAATGTCTACATGCACAACTTTTGCATGACACGCTGGCCACAGCTACGTTTTACAAGAAATTCGCGCAAACACCAATGCTCAACGCATGTTTTTTGTAAGACCTCGAAAAATATGCCGTAAGATATATGGACCAAAATGCTTCAGCACATGTTTCCAAAAACATGAAATAGGAAATTGAGACAAAGGGGTACATCATGGTTTATAAAAATCAGATTTGGACAAGTGGCTTATTAACTTAAATTTACCCATATTTCCATCTCTGCCACAGCCTCATCTAATGTGATTGTATCCAGTGATAGTGATATATCAGAAGGGGATATCCTAGACGATGAAGAGATGGAGGAATTTTCACCACTGCAGCTTCTCTATACAGTGAGTATGGGAGAAAAGTCAGTTTACTTTTATAATATGTGACCCATCATATCAAAAGGTACCTTAAGTGTCCAAAAATCAAAGTTGATTTTTTTTGGTCTCATCTGAAAGCTGAGATTGTAAGCTTTAAAATGACACCTTACTTTTGGTTATTGGATATTCGGTTGCGAAATTATACATCCAAATTGGCAAAAGGCATCGGGCTGATTTGGAAAATTCTAGTTCTGAGAAAATCGAGTTTAAAGTTATTGTACTAATTAAAACTTTAATGGAGGTAGGATTTTTGTCTTGGTTTTAACACATTTTTCTTATGTTTTGGATGTTGGAACCTGATTAATATGATAGAATACACTTCAAAAATAACGTTTCTGATGAAATTCGAAATTCGACCTTGGACGTGATTTATGACTATGCTCAGCTTCAATTGCCCATATCTCGTAATTTACTATGCCGGTATTAAGGTACCTTTCGATATGATGGGTCACATATGCTTCATTGTTTACTTGTTTACACAGACCTTGGCATCTTAACCTAGCCATAGGTAAAAGGTTTCAAGATCAAATGTTCCATTTTAGCCATCTTCCATATGTCAAAATTGATTTTTGATTTTTTGTAGTAATTTTTAAAAAATACTTCGCGATTGTAAGTACTCTTCAAGAGTGATATTTTTATGTAATGGTCACCATCACTGCATTTTAAATATTTGTACGTGGTATTTCTTACCCCTTATGCACAATATTAGATGTTTACCCGATATGGAAAATCAAAATTACCATTTTTTTTTAGAAAATCAGCTTACTGTACATAGAGCAATCTACGCATCCGGGTGATTTATCTCTTACTCTGACTCAACTTCCCATATGTAGCATACATCAATTGCGGTCATTGTTCATAGCAGTAATAATCGCAGTATTGTACTACAGTCGTGACGAACGTAAACAAACCAAAGTTTCCCCTTTCCATGTGTTGCGTTCGATCAGATAAATTGTGTTTTTTGGGAGCGAATACTTGTTATAATTTGAAACCAGTATATCAGAAAGGTAATAGAATACATTGTTTAACTAGCAAGTCTAAAATGATATGCAAAGATGATGAATTTTTCGAGATTTTTAACTGAAAATTTTTGGAAGATGAAGTCCCCCATTTTGAGGTCAAGACGATATCCGCCATTTTGTGGTCGGAAGTGACGTCAGCGAAGGTCGGTCTATGCAGCCATTGTCAATTTCATAAATCTAGTCTGTTCTACTGTGGTTGTTTCAGACCATGTAGTGGACAATTCTGGATGTCAAAATCTGCCTGTGTGAGATAAAACCTTAATTGCTGTTCAAATTCTTGGTGGGTATTTGTAATTTAAACTTAGATCTGGTCTAGTGGTGCCAGACCATAATGCGCTGTGAAAGTGACTCGTCATAATTTATGCAAATCATTTGTTGCGAAGGCAACTTTGAGCCACTGGTTCCAAGCAAATGTGGTGGACATTTTAAAATAGCCCAGAAGGTCATCCTGTCACTATTTTTTCAGTTTGTGAACAAAAAGCGAATGAAAAGATGGTCCAATTTGTGTACACCTATTGTGTTAGTACATGTGGTCAGTGGAACCACTATGGACACGATCATTCGTTTGGAACCAGATTGCAAGTGTTAACTTGTGTTGGGCTCCTTATATAGACGTCACTACACAATATTTAGGAGAAAAGGAGTGATATCCATTTGCTATTTTGAATTCGTACATTTCATTGACATTTACATTTTTATTTGCAGGGGGCTTCCATGGGCAATCTAGCAATGTTAACTGATGCAATAGCACACGGTGCAAAGGTCAATGAACCCGACATTGAGGATGAGTCTAAGTGTGCTCTACATAAAGCTGTACAGTCTGTAAGTAACTAGAGTAAAGCTTAACCTTTTGCTGCCATAGCCCCAGACGCCCTAAATAAAAAAGGCGTGTCCCAGACACCCTAACTAACTTACCATGAACTATAACTGAACTCACTTCACTGCCTCTGACCTTCAAAAACACTATCCCATGTAATTTATACAGTTCAAACAGGTGTATTATGCTGAATCAAAAAAATCTAACCAAAGTAAGTTCAGGGGTTATTTTGGGTTTTTTTAACTTCCAAGTTGACTGGGTCAGCTGTACAGACACTCGTGGAATAGCCAGGGTTCAAAGGGTTCAAGATTTCTGGTTAAAACTGTGGACCTGACATGTCAAAAATTGCAATTTTACTGAGGGATGCAGCCCTGAAGTAAAATAGGACTACAGTTTTAATTTAAAGTCTCAATTTCGTTACTCCATTCATGTGATGGCCATAAGAAATATGTTTTTATTTATATATCAAATGTCTATGTGTCTTTTGCAGGGGAGCCTGCCAGCATTAGAATTCTTGTTATTAAATGGTTCCAAAGTGAATATGGTGGATGCCAATTCAAGAACAGCTTTACATGTAGCTACAACATTGGGCAGTACTGGGTGAGTTACATTTGTGTGTCTGTACATAAAAATTGTGTTGATGCACTGCCGCTCTAAAGTATTTCCGCACAAAACCTTAATTCAGCCATATCTCAAAAGGCGTTTCACCGATTTTCATTATTTTTTGACAGAGTCTATATTGTATAATTATTGAAGTAACTATTCCGGAATTGTATTCATTGCATTTGAAAATATGGCATGCAATGCATATTACTAACTTTCGTCTGAACATAAAAAAAATAGTTAATATACATTTTTGTGCATTTGTTTTAAAACTTACAACCTGAAAATATTCTATCCTGTAACAAGGTAATAATGAGGTCATGGAAATTTGATTAGTTACATAGTAATGAGATTTGTACTTGTTGTGAATTTGTATATGGTCCATGAAATCAGCCATTTTTATAGCAATGGAAAATCAAATATTAAAAGAAACATCGATTTATTCATATTGAATAGATATAGAAGTTACCTATACTAGTATGAATTTTTGATGATTCTAGGTTGCAGCTCCTGGTTGTCTGGAAATTCAAAGGACCAGGAGCCGCCTTTTTAGAATTCTGGGTCCTTGTCCTTGTCCGTTTAAGAAAATACTTGCACATAGATGCATCATTGTTGATTTGTGATGAACAACTCTGTAGCATGTTTAAATACCTAAATCAACCTTTTGTTATTTTATCATGCAGCTTGGTATGTTTGTGTCTGAAGCGAGGTGCTGATCAAGATGCCAAAGATAAAGACGGACAGGTCAGTTATAGATAAATAAATATCAAAAAATAATAAATAAATAATATACAAATATTGAATGCCTGAGAGTGTAATAGTACAAAATATATTATGAGGTCAAATTTTGACTTTTTTATTTCACGAGGCGTAGCGGAGTGAAATGGACCAGTCCAAATTTGACTGAATGATATATTTTGTACTATTGCACGTGCATAGGCATTCAATATTTGTTTTATATCATGATATCACACAGGTTTGTTTCATGCCGTGCAATAGTACAAACTATTGCACGGCTCTAATCACTGTAATCATGATATAAATAAATATAATAAATAGATAGGAATAAATAATAAATAAATACACAAATATATACCGACTTGAAGTTCCCTGGTTAAAGCTATGGACCTGAAGTGACTAAAATGTTGCTATTTTACTTAGGGGCGCAGCACTGAAGCAAAATAGCTAGTTATAATTAATATCTCGATTGGTAATCAATGTAATTTACTTAAATTTGAGCCATTTTGAAATATTGATTGTTTCTATTACTACTAAAACCACCCAGAACCGCTCAGAACCAGCAGGTAACTACTGGTTGTGTTTTGAAGCAACCCCTTGCTGTTTTTTATGAAATCTAAATTAATATTTGGTTTGCCCACTTTTTTGCAGAATGCTATACAAATTGCTATCAACACAACTAATGCAGATATTGTTACACTGTAAGTACAGATTTACTCAAAATTATTATTTTTGTGTGTGTGCGAATCATAGATTTACAGGGGGGATACCAGGCTTTTGTTTACTAGCCCGTGTAATGGCGTCGTCAGCCATGGAGCTCAAATTGGGGGTATTTGGGTCCACTTGGTTCCCGCAAAAATCAACTCCGAGTGCCAAGACTTGTTTACGCGTAGAGACAACCTGTGCAAAAAATACTCTACGCGAATGATACGCTTACCTACACGCAAATCGTGTGTGATTGTTTCAATATTCGCACATTATGACAAGGTGCGATGCATCATCGGCAAGCTACACTAAAAACCTGAATACCCCCAATTTTGTCTCCATGCCGGAATAAAGATGGGGGTTTTCTTTATACCCCCCTTGTTAATCTATATGGTGTGAATCCTATAAACTAAGGTGTACTACCTCATGAATAACATAAGTATGACAATTTTGCGGATATCAAAGTTGATACAGTGGTGAACATAGAGTTTGTATGACTATTTTGTCAGTAAACTAAATATAATGAGAGTCAGATTTACACGACCAAAGGTCATTTTGATAACACATATTCAATAAGAAAATGTTTTTAGAGTCACCAAGTCACAACGCCCCCTATGCGAGTTTTGGGCTGAAGCAAGTCAGGCAAGTTGGTGACAGAAAGCTTCCCGTAGGTAAGTTTAAAAGCTGTTTTAGTTAAAGTTAGAAACTTTGAAACATGTTTTATATTGCTCACAGCAGCTAGTAAATAATGCAGTCAGTGCAGATTAAGTTGAAAAAATTTGCTTGCAATTCTAAATAGTGGTGGAATGTAGAGAAACTGTTTGATAAATCCAGCATGTTTGTTTTGTTTTTCAGACTACGATTGTCAAGATTAAATGAAGAGATGAGAGAGACAGAAGGTATTGGCACAGGTAAGAAATCTTAAGAAAGGAAAGCTCATTCAGACCTTCCCTTCCTTCCTCCCTTTTCTTCATGCTTTCTTCTTTTCCTTCCTTCCTCCCTCCCTCCCTGTATTCATTCAAGTTATTGTATTTCATTAGGGATGCACTTCACAAAATAAATGTCACCCTCTACTAAGTGTTTTAAAATTAGCGCTGAAAACCAACCACTGATGAAGTTTCTAAAAACGAGTGGGAAAAATTTAATTAGACCCTAGATTGGTCTTTGTTTTTTTAATTAGATATTTTGTCCTAAATCTTTCCCCAGCATCTGACCATATACAATGCCCATAGTACATGGTTTGGCTGACTTTTGACCTTTTTTTTCTTTGCTATCCTCTACACACGCAAACTAGAAATACTGTGCAATTTTGGCTGAAGTAGCAGATGTCATTTTGAAATGGGCTTTCGCAAAATAAAGCCGGTAAACCCATATTATAATTCACCTTAAATACAAGGTTTTGTCATAATCTTGAAGGAAAATAAGGTGAGAACAAGAGCTATTCATTAATTTGGCTGGAAATGACCAAATTTGACCTTTGTTTAACATGTAAAAGAATAACACAGCTATGTACTGGTGTGCACCCTTATAGGTGTAATCCTGTTTTCTTTTTCATTTCTTTTCTTTTTTTTTATTTGTCATTGTAGGTGATGAAACTTTTCAGGACGTCTTCAGAGATTTCAGCAATCTAGCTTCAAACAACCCGGAGAAACTCAATAGGAACTTCCTAGATCAACAAGACAATCAATAACAACTCAGCTCCCCTTGATTTGAAATAGAGATGAAATTGATGATGTTATGTAAACTGAATGGAGCAAGATTGTTGACAAGTTATGGAATAGACTCACCAGGTATACACTGTATGCAGCGCCCCAAGAAGGAGCATTGGCATAGGGGACCAACAGATTAATGTGATTTCCGAACCACAGAGCAATTAGAGTAAAGTTTCTTGCTCAAGGAAACAAGGAGACGTAAACCGCCGGGCCCAGGGCTCAAACCCACAACCGCTGTATTACGAGACCCCTGCTCTAACGCTCGGCCACGCTCATGCATAATTTTACACTAAAGCTTTTTAGCTGCGGCAATTGTTCCACTTCAAAGACAGTTTATGTCTGGATATTGGTTGGTATCTCAGCTTTGTTTAACAACGTCTGAGAAACAGTTTCTAGTGCTATGAGAAATTCAACATAGAACAGAATCTAGATATTTGGAAGATTTGAATTTTCCTGCAAGTAGACCCATTGGGAAAGTTTATACCTACCTATGATATCTCATTTTCAACCAACTCCGCTAAGATTGCTCATCCATTAATGGTGTGACATTCTAGACTGGTGCAGTTCCTTATTGTTGAACGAAATTTATATCTGGATATGACTGGTCTAATGCTTTGAAAAATTTAACATAGAAAGGAATCAAGATATTTGGAAAATTTGAACTTTCTTGTAAGTATACCCATGGGTAAAGTTTATACCTAGATAACGGTAACTCAATTTCAACCAACTCCGCTAAGATTGCTGATCCATTAATGGAGTGACATTCTAGAGTGCTGATTAGCAGACAGGTTATGGTACGGTACTTTCGAAAATTATAGAGCGCAAATCAATATTTATGAAGTCTAACGTCCATGCATGTAGCGTAAATGTAAAAGAAATGGATAATATGAACAAGATATTTTCTATCTAGATTGGTTTATTAGGCAAAAAAAGATTGTTGTGTTGCCCTCAGCGACCGATCCTATTCAATTTGTTTTTTTAAATAGGGTAGGGAAAGCACCCAATTTTGCTAAGATTGGGTGTTTTTTAAGAAAATATTTTGAAAATAGTGAAAAAAGCATCCAAATTTGAAACTTTAGGTGCTTTTTAAAAAAAAAAGATTTAAAAAAAATTATTTTCCGACCGACCGACTCAATTTTTCAGAAATTCCAGTTGAGGGCAACACCGCAATTGTTTTCTTGGCCTTATGCATCTGGACCATCTGAGGATTGGAAATTTCAGCATTTTGCAAGATTGTTACAGAATCTGATCAAATCAAAGCCATGATCTCATGCATGGATGATCTCCTGAATTCTATTAGGAGTGACAGTGGTGGATCATTTTGTTGACCTCGGAAGATGAATCTAGATATTTTGTTGAACCTGGATGATGATTTAGATCAAGATCAATCAATGATACACAGTACTTGCATACCCCATGAAGGAGTCTATTCGTACAGGGGACCAACGCTTTACGTGACTTCTGAACCACGGAGCAAGTAGAGTAAAGTTTCTTGCCCGAGGAAACAAAGAGACGAAAACCGCCCAGCCCGGGGCTCGAACCCACAACCTCTTTATTACGAGACCCGTGCTCTAATCGCTCGGCCCCGCTCGCCTCTTTGATGAACATATTTCAGGCCGATTGTATCTGAATCAAAAGTATTTTAAATACCTGGATGATCCTATCATAGTTTATATGCATAGGTTTGATATTTATGGAGGTGAATGTGTATCAGAATTAGAAATATGAAAAATCGGCATTGATTGTATTTTTATTCCATTGATTATTGATTTTGGTTGATTGTAAGAATCAAAAGGGTGCACAAGTTGATGAAATCTGCACCCTTTTCATTCCTCAATTGTATAGAAATATACAATACTTAAGATGAATGCATGAATATTTGTGCCTGTTCATCTCAAACAAGCCGTAAATGCAGTAAACTTCATTTTGCACTACAGGTGAAAATACATGTCAAGGTCGAAATTTGCCGAAATCGATTTTTTAACAGATTCACATTCCTTGTGCTTACTTCAAAACACCAGCAAAGTTTCATTTCAAAAAAGCGATCAGAAATATAAAATATATATGTATCTTTTGAATCAATGGCAAAATATAAGGTTTACTGATCTTTGAACGCGTTTATCTCAGTTATATATTTTTCTCCCTGACAACCTTTTGACGGACCATAACAATGGAGTAACAATATGTGATGGCTCACCCGGAAAGGGGTGACTTTGCAGATGATATCAATTTTGATTTTTTTCATTTCATCTGTTACAGCATTTTCTAAGCTTTAAAATGACACCTTTCTTGTTAAAATTGATCAAGGCGATCAAATTTTACAACAGAAAATCTGCTGGAAATTCTTATTATTTTCTTTATTTTTTGCTGCCTATTTTCACCTGTTTCTTGAAAAGTGTTCTGTCACAAAGTCCCCCTTTTCGGGGTGAGTCATCACATAATAATTATTGTTCATGGACACAGGGCTGAAAGGACAAGTGGAGTGTACAGATTTTTCATTGTAATATGGTAAAGCAATTTCAGCTTACAGGAGCTTGTCTTGACACCTAAAACCAACTAAGGTATGCTTTAAAATATTTTGTTGAAAAAAATTAACAGCCAACAAACATATGGTGTATCATATTAAAGTTAGTATTTTCCATTTGATGTATAAGCTTCCACAAATCATGTTTATTATATCAAAGCAATGCAAACGTGGCTTATATATAAGCCATGTTTGCATTGCTTTGATAGTGTCCATCCATTTATTATCATGATGCACCTATGTTGCTGGGTAAAATGAGTTTAACACATGCCAATTTCCATATGCCTATTTCAAACTCTAATATAATGGTTGCTGCAATCACCGGATATCAAAGTTTATGCAGTGACAGACTATAAGCAAAACAAAAATTTATTGGACAATGTAAACAAAAATTCATGGCAGGGCTTTCATTAACAAACATTGTGGCCCTGCACTGTGCATTTCTGTTTTAATAAATAAATAAATAAATTATTGTTTAGCCTATAATGAAAACGTGATTTATAAATTTTCCTGTCATTTTGAAATCAGAGCCAATTAAATTTCAACAATTTAAAGCATGATTATATGCAAATGAGCTCAGTGGCAATGTAATGCAGTGCCTAAGTTTAATGGTCATTTGTTGTAGCTGCAAGAGTTTTTTAGTGAAATGTAAAAAAAGGGGAAGTTATTTTGAATTTAGCAGGTTATTCATTGAAACTAACATAGAATGTTTACTTCAACGTGTGGGACATGGAAATATCAAGATTTTTTTTACCCGCATGAGATGACGAGTAAATTGGATGGATAATTGTATAGGTGTATATATTTGACTGGAGCAGTACTGCTTTACCCAACTCAAAATGACAAGAGCTTATAATTTCGTGAAGAAGAATTTTGTTAGACATATGGCGCTTTGAAATTGGATCCAAATATAGCATTTAAATGCTCAGTTTGGATAAAATAAAATGATCATGTCACTTTTATGAAAGTTGAATCAATAAACACTATGGCCCTTATTCCAGAAAGTTATTTAGCTAAGCCACAGTTTTAATTTCTCATCAACAGCATGGATTTAATATTGAACTGGACAGTTGGGCCTGTATTCCAGAAAGGTGTTTAGCTAAACCACGGTTTTACCTGAACACCAACTGTCCAGGAATGATACGCATCATCACAGTTTTCAAGTGGAACAGTTCAATGAGCCATGCTGTTGACGAGAAAATAAAACCATGGTTTAGCTTATCACCTTTGTGGAATACGGGCCTTGATGTTCAGTTAAAATTGTAGGTACTAAATACCTTTCTGGAATATGGGCCTATATTGATATGGCGCTCATGCATATAATATTGAGTTCTTTGCATCAGCTGTGTTAGTTCAAGTGAACTATCAAAATGACACATGCAAAGATGCTGCTCAGTGGATATCTGTTCAGGATTCTTCTAAATGCTTTTTCATAGGCTCTTTTGATAGTTGCTTTAGAAAATGACACTTGGACACATTTAGATAGGTACACATACGAGAATGATTTCAACTTTGGAACATACTCCTATTGTTATTGAATGTAATTTAATATGTGATTGCCACATTCATATACTGGTCTTTGAGCGAATGAGTCTTATTGGACCTAAGCTTGACTTACAAAGATGTATTTATATACATGGAAATCTGTAAATGGTTTGTATTTCAATCTCGTATATGTATGTATCTAAAAACTTGTCCATATGTAAAATGGCAAAATGACAAAGGTCTTGTGCAATGTAAACCGGCTCATAAATATCTTAATTTCCTTTTCTGTGTATGTATACCTTGTCAGGTTGGAATGGAACTTGTACTCGGCATGTCGAGAATATTTCCTTGCAGGGGGCTTAAGGGGACTTACTGATTTGTGCGGGGGTTTAGTGTCAAAACTTGTCAAAATTAGGCTGATTCTACATGATTTTTGCAACTTTGCGGAGGGCTTCAGCCCCCAAAGCCACCCCCTGGACACGCCACTGCATTACATGCCAAAAAGAGGTATGTTGTCAATGTCAAAGAATGAAATCACAAGAACTCAGAACATCATTTCTGAACGATAATTTTTACACGCATGATTACATAGTGCACTAAGAACTAACGCTTTTGTCAATTCTGTGATCAATATGCCTGAAATAGATGAGATCAAGTTACAGAGAATTTCTCTATATCAAAACAATATCTCTATACCAAAATAAAATGAGTTGTAATCTTGAGAATATTTTCAGTCTTCATCCAGTATCTTGTCCAACAAATTTTCAGCCCAACAAAGTCTGGCGTTATGTACATTTTGATATTTTTTTACCTTTCTTGTGTTGGTACCTTTGTATTAATGCTATTTATCAAAAGAGACTGATATTTCATTGCCATGACAAAATTATTCTTCTGATGTATTGTTAATTTGTAATAAGTTTCTCTTGATTTTGTAATTGGTCAACCTTGAGTAATGTTAGAACGTCCAATTTCAATTTTAAAATATTTAGTCCTTCATTCAGAAAACTTGGATTTTCTATATTGACTATGTAAAAGTTGAAGCATTCTAATTATGGGAACTTAAATCTGTTATAGTCTGTTAAACGTTGTACTAGCTTGTTTAATTTCTCTTGAAGCAAAATCAGATTAATTTATATATGTGATGGCTCACCCCGAAAGGGGGGACTTTGCAGATGATATCAATTTTGATTTTATCATTTCATCTGTTGCAGCATTTCTAAGTTTTAAAATGACACCTTATTTGTTGTAATTGATCAAAGCGATCAAATTTTACAACAGAAGATCTGCTGGAAATTCTTATTATTTTCTTTATTTTTTGCTGCCTATTTTCACCTGTTTCTTGAAAAGTGTTCTTTCACAAAGTCCCCCTTTTGGGGTGAGTCATCACACATAAGTAAAAATGTACAGGCATGGAGATAATTAAATTGATATTGCAAATTGTCATAAACCTTGCTCTTAAATTATTTATATCTTTGTAATATTATTTTTTGTTTAAATAAGCTATGATGCATCTCAGTTCAACTCAGTAGCTCAACTTATATTTTTGTGTCAGATTTTTTTTTTCAATTTTAAAAATATTTTAAAAGCATAATATTAGTCTCCGATATCATTTATAAGTTTGAAATAAATGGACCATCAGGAGCAGACTCAAGGTATATTGAAAATGTCAAAATATACTCTTTCAATTTTGTAGAAACTTTAAGTAATGCAATGAACGTAAAGTAACATATTCAATTTTACGTTTACTCGATCTGTGTTTCACCAACAGTATGATGAAATATAAAGTGTTTTTGAAAATGACTGCAACATAAGGATGTTTATGTGTTTACCTGGGGTAAGAGAGAATGGATATGTATTATAATAGTAATATAAACATGTGGTTAATATATACTTATGTGAAAACCATCAGGAATCAGCCACCAATTGAGTGCTCAAGAGTATCTCCAAGAAGCAGGGTTATGGGCAGTGTTTCCACATTTAAAATTTTAATTTCCGGAAATAAGGCCAAAATTTCCCTGAATTCAATGAGATTTCCTGGAATCTCTAAAATTGCTACGTGTAAAAATGTGCCATTTTTGGTCAGTGATGGCAGAAGTTAAAATTTTGGGGGACGGCTTACAATTTTTTTCCCCAAAAAATTTATTTGAGCAAAATAGTAGGGAGGAAAAATTATGGAATTTTTTGTTATGCAAGTATAGTGCTTAAAAATATTCTGTAAAATCAGCAAATTTCAGCCAAAAATTGTTTTAAAATCTTCAAATTTGCACAAATATGGCCAAATAGACTGAAAATCTAAATGATATCTTGAATTTCCAGATTTCTGAGAAATTACCTGGAATTATTTCACTTCCTCAAAATTGAGTAGAATTTCCGTGAATTCTGGTAATTTTTCTTGGAAAGTGGAAACTCTGGTTATGGGCATGATTGTATTCACATAAAAGGTCAACTTAGATGTGATCTTTGACTATAAAACAACTCGCTTACCTGTATTATAATTGTAAGGTGGTATAAATTGCACCGAGTGTTGGATATCGTGAAAAACAGGTATTTCTTGAATATTGTGATTGTTAAAATTAGATTTGCTGCCCAGATACAGAACAATCTGCTCTTCCTAAAGATAGGTGAAATCGTGAGTCTTTTGCTAAGATTCTTTTAGGCATACAACTGGTGGTTGGGTTCAGAAGTGGACACAAACCTCGTTCGATAAATGTTAAAGGTGGAATTCATGATTTTGATGTAACAAAAAACCTCGCCTCTTTTCTAGCTAAATAAATAGAAGAGTACACTATAAAAATATTCTGAAAATTTCATTTGATTCCGACCATTCGTTTCCAAGTTACAAGTTTTTCAACATGTTGAAAATCCCCATAGGCTACTCTGTTGTAATTACTGTTGGGGCCCCGACAATAATTAGAAAATGGCACATTTTCTCATTTTTTCAAAAATGCAAGCACATATGAAAGAATGGTTTGGGGACGCGTAACATATACCAGTTGAGAATTCTTATAAGCTAAAAAACTCCATTTTGATAGAGGTGACCTTGAGGGTGAAAAGTGGATCATGAATTGCCCCTTTAACATTCGTGTCTTTTACAGATTGATATATAAATTTACCTTGGACCCAAAACTATGCTCAACTTGCAGAACAAATTATAGAATAAAGCTTAAAAAATGGATATCATATATATGCACCCGGCCACACTCCATTACATACTGTATATTCTTCCAATATGTATCATTACCCATCCCATCCATCTTGTGAGATACAGGGTGTCCCAATTAAAAGGCTACACATTTTTATGTGTTTACCTGGGGTAAGAGAGAATGGATGCCGTTCTGGTACAGAGGATTGATTTATTTTAAATAATGACATGGGTATAAGATAACAGATATATTAGTCATCTAAAGATTCAGGGGCTAAAATACTGTCACAGTTTAGAAGTAATGTATCTTACTCAAAATTTTAGGCCTGGCAAAAGCTTGTGCTTGAGGCTTTTTTCCATTTCACCACTGTATGTAGTACCCCATGCAAGGATGGACATTCACACTGGGGACCAATGGCTATAATGTGACTTCCGAACCACATAGCAATCAGCGTACGTTTCTTGCCCAAGGAGACATGGTATGAGTGGGGCTTGAACCCAGAACCTCTGTATTATGAGTCCATGCTCTAACCGCTCTGCCATATGCTCCCATCTATCATAGAACATTGCGGTTGTTTTGCAATGTCACAGTACAAGGTACATAAATGTTAGGTAATGTTCAACATTTTAGGATGGGGTTAATTTGAACAGCCATATTGGGACACCCTGTTGTATGATTTCATAGTATCTGTATATTAAGCAAATTTGTAAAATTAATCAGCAAATAACAACATATGTGGCCAATATAGGTACAAAAGAGGGTTTGTTGTTTATTTTAATGTCAACGGGTGAGAGGAGCCCTCTAAGTAAAATCCTCAAAATTGAATGAGAAAAATAATTGTTTATTGAAGATCTATAAGATGAGTTATGTTCGGCAGTTCGGCGGAACTCACAATTCGGATACGTATCCGAATTTGGATACCCACGTATATTTTGTATCCAAATTGTGATACCCATATCAGAATTAGGATATGGAGGGGTATCCGAATTCTGATACGCCTGTCATGGCGCAGGAAACAAATCAATAGCGCAAGCTGGCGAGTACATGTAGAACTTTTTTTTTGCATTTATGATAAATCTATCTGTGGAAATGTCATTGTGCAATTCCAGTGGGACAACTTCGAAACATGTCCTGAGAGCTTCTTATCACAGAAGGCAAAATAATTTTGGCCAAAACTTTCTTAGAATTTAGATGACAAATGATGATAATGTTATTGACTTTTATACATACCGGTATGGTGCGCGGCGAAGCTGAATATTAATTTCAGCTGATATCCTGTTTCAGCTGTTTTTAATCCAAATTCGGATACGGGAATCAGAATTTTGATACGGAGTATCCAAATTCGGAAACGTATCCGAATTGTGAGTTCCGCCGAACTGAAATAGGTAATTTTAAATAAAGTCAAACATTGGAACTTCTATATGTAATCTTGTGTCCAGTACTGCAGATTTTCAAATGGCATCTCTTGATTGAAGTAGACCATTCCTATAATCGGTGTATTTTTGCTGCCGAGGAATATCGTAATATGCCAAGTATGTCATAATATGCATTGTGACTAATTGACACGCACATAATTGAAGAGTTAGTTTCCAAAAGGGCCTAAATCCATCTGAGTACTTTTTGAAAAAAACAGCAAAACGTTTTTTCTTGTTGTGCAAAATTACTTTTCAAGTTTTTGCTGCCTTACATTTTAGGAATTGGTCCTCCAACTAAAGTGACAACACCCAAGGAAATCAGAACTTCATTGTTCATTTTTTATGTAAAGCTTTATTTTCACTAGGCAGTGGATTTAGGCCCTTTTGGAAATAAACTATGGATTTAGGCCCTTTTGGAAACAAACTGAGATTTTTGTGCACTGCATGGTAAGCTCAATGAAAGCAATTTTGGGGGAAAATAGTTTGGTTCCATGAAACTACTACTTTAGTACTACACTATGGCACTTACAACTAAATTTTTACCCAAAGTTGATTTATGTTCTTTTGGGGAATTATCTCTTCATTTAGAGTTTATTTCCAAAAGGGCCTAAATCCATCTGAAAATCAGCAAAAGGGTAATTTCTTGTCATGTTCAATTTATATTTGTGTGTTCACTGCTTTACAGGTTAGGGAAAGGTCCTCTCACTTCAGTGACATCACTTATGGAAATTAAAACTTATTTGCTCATTTTTTATTGAGAGCTTTATTTACACCCTTAAATGGATGTAGGCCCTTTTGGAAACAAACACATATTTTTGTGTACTGGTAGACTCTATGAAAGCATTTTTTGGGAAAAATGGCTTGGTTTCATTAAACTACTACTATAGTACTATATTATGGCACCAATAACTCAATTTTGACCAAAAGTGGATTTAGGCCCTTTTGGAAACAAGCT
>JXSR01S009435.1:99071-117260 GCA_000969725.1 Ophiothrix spiculata
ATACGAGTATAGTTTTCCCTGGTAAAAATCGAGTTTAACTGTAGCTGCTCTTATTTTTTGTAATTTATTTTATGGAGTGTATCAAAAAGAAGTATTGACTTTGCTACTTTTTACAATATGATCCATTTGGTTAACTTTGGAGCAATTGTAATTAAAATTAAACATTCCTCAACTACATTTTTAACAATTTTCCAAAATAGTTCTGCAAATTAAATTAATTTTTTTAAAAAGGATATAGTTTTCCCTGGTAAAAATCAGGTACAATTCTACTACAAGATCGGAATGTGCACATTTGGAATATCATTCGAGTACAATTCTAGTACAATTTTTTGTACTAGAATTGTACTTAAACTGTACTAGAATTGTGTTCCAAATGTGCACATTCCAATCTTGTACTAGCATTGTACTCGATTTGTACTAGAATTGTACTCGATTTGACTAGACTTGTACTCGATTTTCTCAAGGGTTAGCTAGAGAAAATTTATATATTGCTGACACCAAATTATAAATTTTGGGGGCGTGTCGACGATTCCATTCATTCTGAGAGGTTGTATGCTTTATCTAGCAAATTCAATAGATATTTGATATAACGATAACAAATATATGGCCATAATAAAATAAAGTCCGCTTTCTTACAAAAAATAATGGATATAAAACCAAAACTGGCATATATTGGCCAATAACATGAATAAATATGGCCACATTGACTTGAATCTCTATAATGGAACAGAAAGCAGGCATCTGAAACAGTATTTATACTGTATTAACGTTGGTAATATACCATTTAACATCAACTAAAAACTTATACACGTGTGTTGATATTGTTTAAGTTTTTGTAATTCGTAACAAACGACAGCATTATTGTGGCCTAACTGATGAGGCCCATTAAATCAAACAAAGAACCCGATGTAATGTTCTGCAAAAATAACTCGAATCGATAGCAGGACATCAAATCTTTTGACAATAATTTTCATCATGTTCATTGAACCTGATTAAAAACCTTGCGTATTCTATAGAAAACAGCTCATTTAGTGAGGGTTAGATCATCGCATTATGTTGAACATAGTTGAGCATTATACGGCATTTTAGTTTTGTTTTGAACCCGTCCCCTCCAAATATAATCTTACCATCACCAATATGCGCTTGGTGACAGGAATAAAAAAAATTACGTAATAAATCACGACTTAGAGGGTCACGCTTCATCTGACAGACACATTTCTGTCCAGATAATAACATTGATATAGAACCTTTAATACATTGTCCAGATAATGTTGTTAACACCTAAAAGATACCCAAAGTAGGGTCCAAAATGTCGACCAAAATACAGTTTTGTCGATAGAAATAAATTAAAGTGGTATTAAAATAGCATTCACACATCAATATTCAAACATACTCAATAGAAAATGGTTTTGAGAATAACAGCAGACCCATTTCTTCACATGTTATGTTTTAAATTAGAAATGGCACCAATAATCA
This sequence comes from Ophiothrix spiculata, assembly GCA_000969725.1. Lineage (NCBI taxonomy): Eukaryota > Metazoa > Echinodermata > Ophiuroidea > Amphilepidida > Ophiotrichidae > Ophiothrix > Ophiothrix spiculata. The sequence continues at coordinate 100,548 of JXSR01S009435.1, forward strand.
TAATCAGCATTGCGTTTTGTATCAATCAAATTTAGATGATACCTACCAAAGTTGTGCTGAGATTATAAGGAATATCAGTTAAATATGTCAAAATAGTTTTGTTATAAATGAATTTGGTTTAAAAATTGATTTACTCCGAAGCATGGCATGTGTTGATTTCCTCCTGTTCTTGTTTTAGAAATATGATATTAACCCTCGTTTACCCAGGCTACCGTATCCCCCCCCCCTCCAAGACAGTTCTTCAGTGTTTCGCAGCTCAAAATACATGATAGATCACTAACAACAATCTGAACTCCATATTTGGTCATACAGAAATTGCTATTGAAAAAAGTGATTTATTACTCTCTTGTTTGCCAATTTATCTACTGTAGATAGCAACATTATGATTATTATCTAACTGAACCATGTCAAACAAGTTTATATCAATTTGAAAATGTAGTTGCTTTATTTCATATTTTGATGAACATACATTAGCAATTGATACATTGTGTGCTGATTTATGCAATTTACATGGCGGCATTATGACTATTCTCACATTGGATTTATCTAATTTAAACTATATATGTGTCCCGTCATATCGAAAGGTACCTTAATACCGGCATAGTAAATTACGAGATACAGGCCATTGAAGCTGCATAGTCAAAAATCACGTCCAAGGTCGAATTTCTAAATTTATCAGAAACGTTACCTTTGAAGTGTATTCTATCATATTAACCAGGTTCCAACATCCAAAACATATGTTTTAAAAACCGAGATTAAAATCCTTTCTCCATTCACGTTTAACCAGTACAGAAACTTTAAACTTGATTTTCTCAGAACTTTAGTTTTCGGAATCAGCCCGATACCTTTTACCAATTTGGATCTAACTTTGTAATCGAACATCCAAAAATCAAAAGCAATGTGTCATTTTAAAGCTTAAAATATAATCTTTCAAATGAGACCAAAAAATCAATTTTAATTTTGCTGACCTTAAGGTACCTTTCGATATGACGGGTCACATATATGCTGGTAATGTTCTGTGATATATGTGATTGCTTATTTGAAGTAGTTGCAGAATTTTTTGCAAGACTTGCTAGAATTTTATAAGTATCTGAAACAAAATGTTCTTATGAAAACATAAAAGGCGCAAATATGCTTATTGATCTTATTAATTTTCTCAGAATTGGAGAACATAATCTTAGAAGTGCAAAATGGCAATTTTAGGACGTTAATGTTATAACTGAGTTTCACCCAAGAAGTCATCAGGCAAATAACATGAATATTCATATAGATTTGCAATGATGTACATGTAATATCAAACTTTTATAAACAAAACAAAAGATTTATTTTTTAAAACATGACAGTAATGCCAAGAGTTGAAATGTATGAATTACCTGCGAGGGAGACTACCTGCGAGGGAGACTAATTCCAGTGTAAATTCTGTAACATTACAGAAGACTGTGAATGAGACTAATATAACAGTGCCATGTATCCCATGGCAGTTATACATTATTCTTGTCCTGCACCTGTTTATCAATCCTAGCTAGTCTCATAGCAGTCCTTGTTTACATTCTCATCAGACATAGAATTTTTGGTTATGGTCCTGAGAAAAAAGACACCATTCGACATTGGATAAATCTGAATTTCTTAATTTCCTTTTTGTTACGAGACACCTACCTGACATGTTTTGCAATCACAAACTTTTACTGGATGTTTGCGGAAGGGCTATGGTTGTATTTTGGAGTATTTAATCCGACAAGACGCATAAGATGGCGTCATATGAAAGCTTAATTTTCTATAATTGGATGGGTTTTACCAACTGTTTTAGCCTGTCTGTGGGCCATAATAGAATGAATATTAGTTCTGACTTCTGATGATTTTCAGTCAAATAATGTTTCTGGTCAAGAACGATATGATTTCTTAGCATGGTTTGGATTGACATGTATCAACGTACCAATTTATTTGCTCTTATTCATGAACTTATTAATGATGTTTAGACTCTTGTGCAAACTGCCCGGATTATTTAAGTATAGACATCGGCGGAGATTAGCAAAAGCAATAATAGCCATAGCTATTTTACTTAGAGTTCCATATATAGCGCCAATCATACTGATCCAGTTGCTTGATATAACTAAACATTGTAATTTCTTACAAATTGTTCAGCTTCTGAACAATGCGCTTAGTTCTTTGCAAGGATTTTTCGTAGAAACTTTTTGTGTGCTTACAAACAAACAGATTTTGAATTTTACCAGGAATTATCATCCAATAGCAATGATTATGTCGTCTTTATTTACGGCATCTACAAACGCACAAAATTCATCAAGGAGAGAAGGTAGAATTTCTGAAGAAAACGTGTAATATTTGATGAACACTTTAATCGGTTGATAATCAAATTACTAATCTGTAAAAGAGTTATCTCATAATTTGTGATATATACATGTAAGAGTGCAAATCGTCGATCACATCACATACTGTCCTATATGACAAAAGACTCATTTCGAGAAAATCACATTTGAAATTCTTACGTAGACTTTATGTCATAAAATAGCCTTTGCACTTAAGTTTTCTTCTGATACTTATTTATTTTTAAAAGAAAAGACTTTAAATTTGTTATTATGTTTAATTTCAACTAAAATTAAGTACTTGTAACCCTATCTAATATAATCGTGAACTTATAGATCTCTATGTGAAAATAGCCTTTGCACTTAAGTTTTCTTCTGATACTTATTTATTTTTAAAAGAAAAGACTTTAAATTTGTTATTATGTTTAATTTCAACTTATGTTACTACTTGTAACCCTTTTTAATATAGTTCTGAACTTATAGATATATATGTGAAAACGCTTTTTTTTTTTTACATTTAGCGATCTCATAGTACAGTAATTGAAAATGTCAAATTGCGCTATATGATATAGATCTGTAAGTGAAAAAAAAAGTATGTGATACATTGTTTACGCTATACCTAAGTACGTGATTTTTGCATATAGCACAGTTTGTGAAACGCTTAATTGAAATAGAACGCATATAGATCAAAATTAATTAATTATTTCTTGTTAATTAGGCTAAATTACGGCCTGTAACTTGGTAGATATGAAGAAATCATCAATATATCAATCCAGACAAATTTTCTCAAAAAAGTCAAAAATGTCATATAGAACAGTATGTGATGCGACCGACGAAATGTGACTTCTATGAGTTGACTTTAGTACATTTACCAAATTATCCACTGTTCAGGCTGAGTAATTGCTATAACCATAAATGAAATTGTTATCAGAAATTGATAATGTAATTCATAATGTAAATTTCTCACAGAAGTCCCTTTAGTTTTGTACAATATTTATTGCATTTGAACCCCTAAACAAACATAATTATAATATCTTACATAAGCATAATCATGTTTTGTATATCATGTCTTTCAAATTTTAGATTTTTTTCATCACCAGTTTTGAAAATTCCATATTATAAATTTTCTAGAAGAGGCACTCAGTGTTGGTCAAATTTATCATTAAGTTTGAGCCCGATAATAAGTATTTTTAAAGTATTCAAATTTTCAAATTCAATTTATTTAAATTTAAAATAAGACAGGAAGGAGAGGTGCAATGAAAAACAAAAGATCGATAAGTATTGCACCTTCTTTGCAATTCACAACAACAAAACAAGACAATAAGATATGCAAGCAAAAATATATTTAGCATTCATAGGAAAAGTCAGTACCTTAAGTTCCATAAATGAAGCATTTTGACAAATGTTTGAAAAAACATGACTTTTTGGTAAATATTTCAATTTCTCACCTATTTTTGCAATACCCTATCCACTCGTCCAATTCAACTATTTTTCGACTGACAAACCCTTAATTTTTTTAAATATTCCAACTGTCAAAAATTTGACAAATCACCCTACACTATGATTAAGCATTATGAAAGTATTTTGACATCATTTTTGGCACACTAGTATGAAATAACCCAATGCTACAGTGACATACATTCAGAAAATACATACTTGAATTGGACGAGTGAATAGGGTATATCAAAAATAAGGGAGACATCAAAAACAAAAATTTAAAATCAAACATAGTTTCAAAAAAGTAAAATAGTTAATTAGATAATAGTTACATGTTACAGATGTTAGTACACGGTTGCTCATATAGTTGGAATAACAATATTGTTACCACTTTTTTATGTAAAGGTCAATTTATGATGAAAATATCTGGAAACTTATGTTGCTTGTGGTCAGATTTGATAGGTAATCTTGTTGGGTGTGAAATGAAACTGCAAATGTGACCAATATTCTCATGTACAGGGGGCAACAACAAAAATGGGTCAAAAACGTGATTTTTTAGGTCAACTTTGATTTGTCCCCGCCTTGTTCAAGGTCACGCCTCTACTCAAGTTGAGTGATCATATGGAATGTTTATCTGAGGTAGAGTAATAAGAATGTGATTGAATGTCTTTGTCACGCTTGACTGAGCCTAGAGAACGGCCGGGCTGAGGGGGCTCGAGCCCCCTCACTTTTTGACCAGGGTCCCTGGACCCCACGCCGATTTGCGCCACGCTCTACTAGAGAGTAAAAACCTGAGCCCCCTCACTTTAAAAAGCGTTCCGTGAGCCCCCTCACTTTAAAACGTGTTCAGCGGGCCCTGTAGGAAGCAAAGCAAAGTGGCCGAGCGGTTAGAGCACGGGACTCGTAATACAGAGATTGTGGGTTCGAGCCCCGGGCCAGACGGTTTTCGTCTCCTTGTTTCCTTGGGCAAGAAACGTTACTCTACTTGCTCCGTGGTCGAACAGTCACGTAAAGCCGTGGGTCCCCTGTACGAATAGACTCCTTCATGGGGTATGCATGTTATGCAAGTACTTGTAACATTGATTGATTGATTGATCCTTCAACGCCCCTCAATTTATAAAAATAGGGTTGTGGTGAACGTGGAATGGTCCATGACGGTATATGACATCCCCTTAAGATGTTATAAGCCGCCGGGAACCATTCCACGTTCAATACACCACTTTTTTGTTAATTGAGGGGCGTTGAAGGATCATTTTGTTCTTTGCTTCCAAGCATTCTCTTGGCTCAGTCAAGCGTGACAAAGACATTCAATCCCCTGCTTATCACTCTACTACAGATAAACATTCCATATGACCACTAAACTTGAGTAAAGAAGTGACCTTGACCAAGGCGTCAAATCAAATTTGACCTAAAAATCACGTTTTTGACCCGACCCATTTTTGTTGTTGCTCCCTTACCTGTACATGAGAAAATTGATCACATTCGGAGTTCCATTTCACACCCAACAAGATTACCTATCAAATCTGACCAAAAGCAACGTAAGTTTCCAGATATTTTCATCATAAATTGACCTTTACATAAATAGTGGTAAAAATAGTTTTATTCCAACTATACCACGTGTATCAAAAAAAAATTGTGCACGGATTAAAACTGATTTTGACCTTGATAAAAGCACCAAATCATAATTTCCTTGTTATTGTAGTAAAGCAAATTTAATAAGCTTTCAAATGCAGAATAAATGATGGAAATCGGATGAAAAATAAAAAAGATATGACCAATTTTGTAAGTACGTCTCCTTTTCTTCCATTCCAATGGGATTTACACAGTTAAGCAAGATATTAGATATCACAATTACGGGTTATGGCATTATGATAAAAGCTAAAAGTAATCACAAAATTGGTCATATCTTTTTTATTTTTCATCCGATTTCTATAATTTTATTATAGAGGGCGCTTTTCAACTTGCACAATTTTTATTGAGACACACTGTAGTTGCTCTTATCTTTTTTTTTGTAAATTGTTATATAAATTAAGTGTATCAAAAAGAAGTATTTACTTTGCTAATTTTTACAATATGATCCATTTGATTATTAACTATGGAGTGTTTGGAACTAAATTTAAATATTCCGCAACTACGAACTATCTAATAAGTAAAAGTAACGATTTTTTGACAATTTTCCAAATTCAGTTGTGCAAATTTTGATTAAAATTACAGTACAATTGAAAGTACTACCAATTTTCTCTTGCTAGAACTAAGAACCAGCTAGAGAAAATTAGTATAACTAATTTCAATTGTTGCTTAAAATAATATCGTTTTACTTTTAAAATGTCTGAAAATAATGCATTATTTTATCAGCTATCATAAAGACTCTGTCATTTCAATTCGCATTGTTATCTCAGTACAAACATAACGAATGAGATGCTTACCATAGAAATGCTTCGGTCTGTAATATCTTACATAAGCACTATTATTTGTTTCTTCCTCTTGTTTTTAAAATGTCTAATTTCTAATCAGCAATATTGAATTAACCTTCAATTTCATGATATAAATTTTTTCATAAAAGCACTGAGATTTTGATAATTTTTTGATTTAGTTTGATCCCCTGAATTAGTATTTTAAGAATACAGAGACATTCGAACTTGGTCCAGTTTGTAAAGATTCCGTTTTCAGTTTACAAATTTTAGTCAAATTGATCCAACCGTTATGATTTAGAGGAATTTTGCATTTGATAGTTGCCTATACTTTGCTTTCAACTCACAATTTTGGTCGAGTTTTGTTTATTTTCCATCAAACCTTCTCTGATATTAAACAAGATAAAATGGAAGAGGTTCAAAGAAAAAGTTCAGCTGCTAAAAATAAAATCTTTATGAAAATATGCATTTCCGGAAGAGGATTAACTTGTTGATTACAATGGGGATGTTCGGTTTTGACCAAAATGTATGCTAAGAATTTTCTGGAAAGCCTAGAACTTGCTTTAGTAAAATTTTGGATTTTTTACCTTATAGAATCTTGAAAAACCAACTGGCTAGGATTGAGTTTCTCATTTTGTTTTTACATTTTTTTAAATTTGTCATTGATTTTGAAAAAAAAACCATGATTTTTTTATGTCAAATTTCAAATTTTGACCTATTTTTGCAATACCGTATTTAGAAAATAAGGAAGAAGTCAAAAATATAAATTTAAAACCGGCCAAAATTTTTTTACAGAGGCATCAAAAACACGATCTTTGGTTTTAGGGCCAATATCACATTATGATCAAAACTAATGGCACCAACATAATCAGCAAAGAAGTTAATACCTTTATATGGATTTAATTTCCAGTTGTTGATATATAGAGCAAAAGCCTTTCCTCATTTGATAGGGTATTACCATCCCTGATTTATTTTACTCGTTCTAATTTTGACAAGGAAAGGAAATGTGTCTGTCTCATGCTTTAGTTTTAAATCCTTCATGACATTTATTTGAGTAAATTATTACCTGTATGTGATTTAAATTATCCGATTCTTACAACTATAAAGAAAGATGTCATCCAAGTAACTCCAAAAGGTGAGAAAATAATCAAAAAATAACACAGTAATCCAGCGATTGAAAGGGTTCAGAGACATCAAAATATGACAGCCTGTAACAAGAATGCAATTAATATCAATGCAATTCTCGAATTGGGATCAAAATGAGAAAAACATGCGTCATTAGCATAATTTGATATGCGGTTTTGATGTAAATTAATTGCATTAATCTATGGTAAAAAATGTCAAAATATACTAGATAATAGTGTGAAACCGGTGAATTGCCTTCCTAATTCAAAATAACTTTATCTGCAGCTGCTCTTATTTTTATTTATTTATTTTTGTAAATTATTATATAAATTCGGTGTATCAAAAAGAAGCATTGACTTTGCTAATTTTTACAATATGATCCATTTGATTATCAACTATGAGGTGTTTGGAACTAAATTTAAACATTCCGCAACTACAATCTATCTAGTGAGTGAAAACAACGACTTTTTAACAATTTTGCAAATTCAGTTATGCAAATTTTAATTAAAATATTATGTTAATACTAGAATACTATAACAGTACAATTGAAAGTACTACTAATTTTCTCTTGCTAGAACTAAGAACCAGCTAGAGAAAATTAGTAGAACTTTGGGTCGAGGCACACTTTTGATTTACTGCAGAGGGTAGTGGACAGCTCTGAGCAAGAGCTAGGTTATACGTACCTCCGCATGAAGGCTCTGTCACTTCAATTCGCATTGTTATGAGAACTAATGAGATGCTAATCATAGAAACGCTTCGGTCTGTAATATCTTACATAAGCACTAATATTTTTTTCTTCTTCCTTTGGTTTTAAAAATATATAATTTCTAATCAGCAATATTGAATTAACCTTCAATTTCATGATATATATCGAAAATTTAATCAAAACTGAGTGCTTATATTAGAAAATGTATATAACATTTTCTAATATAAGCACTCAGTTTTGATTAAATTTTCGATTTAGTTTGATCCCCTGAATTATTATTTTAAGAATATAGAGACATTCGAACTTAGATTCAGTTTTTGGTTTACAATTTTTAGTCAAATTGGTCCAACCGTTACGATTATGAGGACTTTTGCATTTAATAGTTGCCTATACTTTGCTTTCAAGCACTCACAGTTTTGGTCGATTTTTTAAACAAAAGTATACTGATATTAAACAAGATAAAATGGAGGTTAATTCCTCCGTTGAAGGTTAATTCAATATTGCTGATTAGAAATGGGAAATTTTAAAAACAAAAGGAAGATAAATGTGATGGCTCACCCCGAAAGGGGGGACATTGCAGATGATATCAATCTTTATTTTATCCTTTAATCTGTTAAAGCATTTTCTAAGCTTTAAAATGACACCTTACTTGTTGAAATTGATCAAGGCGATCAAATATTACAAAATCTACTGGAATTCTTATTATTTTCTTTATTTTTCGCTGCCTATTTTCATCAGTTTCTCGAAAAGTGTTCTGTCGCAAAGTCCCCCTTTTCGGGTTGAGTCATCACAAATATATAACCAGTGCCTATGTAAGATATTACAGACCGAAGCATTTTCTATGATTAGCACCTCATTAGTTGTGTTTGTATGAGATAGCAATGAGAACTGAAGTGACAGAGCCTTAATGCGGAGGTACGATAACCTTAAAGGAGCCCTGTCCAATTTGGTCAGCATTTCTTCAAACTTTCTGAGATTTTGGTACCAATATATTCCTCATATTTTTCTCACCCTTGTGAAATTTTACGGTTGAAACGTGTTGCGTTTCGGATATATAAGTAAAAATGTGTTAAATAATGGTATTAATCATAAAATTACTGATACAGTAAAGTATAAGCAAGTGGAAAATACAAAATTGCTCACAAAATCAAAACGGTTGTTCCGATTTAATTGAAATTCGAAACTGAAATATCTAAAGTGGTGATCTTTCATATGACAGTGAAAACTAACATTTGAAAATATCGGACCATGTACCTTTAATAATCAATCATATTTTGTTAGCTGATAGAATAATGCATTATTTTAAGACATTTTAAAAGTAAAAAGATACTATTTTAAGCAACAATTGAAAGTTCTACTTATTTTCTCTATAGCTGGTTCTTTAATAGCTCAAAGGATAGGAAGGTCAAAGAAAAGCAAAAGCCTGATAAATGTTTCGCCCCTTTTCAATTCACGAAAAAACAAGAAAATAAAATATACAAGCAAGAATGTATATTAAACATTTGACGAAAAGTCAAGAAATGTAATAGCATACCGTACACTGAAAAGTGTGTTTCATCACTTGACAAATAATAAGTTGTCATGAAAATGGTCTAGTATGACAAACTATGATTTGTCGTGGAATTCGTCATACTAGTATTGAACGACGAATTATAATTAGTCATGAAAAACGGTCTAGTATGGCGACTTTCTCATGACAATTAGTCATGCTGAAAAATTAGTTTGTCATGAATAAAAAATAATTTATCATGTGTTGTCGCTAATTGTCCTCCTGTGCAATCGACTCGAGAATAAAACGCCACGCCACTTCTTGAAGATACGAAAACCCGTTATATGCAAATTCGTCAGCTCTCAGGTATGGTTAGTCGTGCTCAAAGAAGTTTGTCAACATAGTTTGTCATGCGTACATTAATTCGTCTTGACCTTAGCTCATGACTATATGCATTTGTCAATTAACGAAAAGTGTAATTCGTACAGTTATTAACTTAATTTGTCCTGCATTTGTTTTCGTTTGTCATGCGCCCGCAAATATCGTCAAGCGACGAATAAGGGGAAATTCACTTGCATGACCAATTTATAACCCCTGTTTGACGACTTTTCCACCACGTTTGACGAAATAATGTTTTCAGTGTACTATGCATAAAAGTCTGTAAATGCTGTTGAATAAGCGCAGACTTATTGTGACGAAAGATTGTCAAGGGCAAGGAGATGTGCCTGTCTCATGCTTTAGTTGCAAATCCTTCATGGCATTTGTTTGAGTAAATTATTTCCTGTATACTGTGATTTAAATTACCCGATTCTTACAGCTATAACATGTGTATAAGGAAATATGCCATCCATGTAACTGCCAAAGGTGAGAAAATAATCAAAAAATAGCACAGTAATCTCGTGATTGAATGGGTTCAGAGACATCAAAATGTGACAACTGCTAACAAGAAAGCAATTATATCAATATAATTCTAGAATTAGGAACTAATGAGAAAAACATGCAAACTTCATCAGTATAGTTTGAATTGCGGTTGTGATGTAAAATAATTGCATGAATCTATGGCAAATTACAATCTAAATAGAGGAAAACCTGCCTTTCTTTTTCAAATTAACTTTTAAGTATAGCTATTTTTGTAAATATTATATGCAAGTATTGACTTTTAAAAAATAAGGAGTATTAAGTTTAAAAATGCTATTTTTTACAATATGATTCATTTGGTTAACTTAAGAGTGATCGGAACTAATCTTTTAACATTTCGCAACTATACAAACTATCTAGTGAGTGAAACACAAAGATTTTTTTGACAATGTTCAAAATTCAGTTGAACAAATTGAATGATTTTTATCACTAAAATAGTTTAAGATTAAAGTGGCATTAACACCAATAATACATCAAATATTCAAAAATAATCAATAGAAAATGGTTTTGGGAGTTGTGTTTTGTATCAATCAAATTTAGATGATACCTACCAAAGTTACGCTGAGATGATAAGGAATATCGGTTAAATGTGTCGAAATAATTTTGATATCAATGAATTTGATATATCAATAAATATTTTATTCCAAAAAATGGCATGTGTAAATTTCCTCCTATTCTTATTTTACATTTTGTACAATAATATTCACGAAGAGTGTAGCTTTATGGTATATATGATATTTAGGTTTTATTATATTACATCAATAAGGTGACACAAGCATCCTAAAAGGTTTTCATATTTCTCTTTCATGAATACTTGTGTTCCATTTTCTATATCAAATTACCCTATTTGAAAACAGACTCAAGGTTCTTACCTGTCTCAAAATTGGATACTTGTATTTTTTCGCTTCGGATCCCAACAAATAGATCAAAATGCAAGTTTCATTATTTTACTTTGATTTAACGCAAACAGAACTAATAGTCAATTTTAGACAAAGGTACCATTACGATCAGTTAGAGCAAATCTTATTTGTGACGAAAATAGTGTATAATGTTTTTTTCTTAAAGAAACAAAAAAATAAAAGAAAAAGGTTTCGAAGACCTATCAGGCGTACCGTATCTTTTTTTTTTTTTCAAATACCATTTTGATAGAATATGTGATTTCCTTATGAAATAGACTTAAAACATATTGTTCATCCCTGTAAATATGAACTTCCTTCATCATAGCATTAAGAGCCCTGTCAACCCTTTGTTTTCAGAATAGTTTGTGCACTGTAACTCAGCAACGGATAATTAAATTCAATTAAAAGTATACATTTCTAGAAAAGGATTTGCATACTGAACATGATGGTCAGGTCATTTTTGAACAAAATGTGAAATTTTGGCCCCCAAGGTCCAAAAAAGGTTTTTGACCCAAAATGTTACGGGAAAGCTAACTAAACTTTGCTTTCGTAAAACTTTGAACTTTTTTTACTTTTTAGAACCTAGAAAGCAATATCTAGGAACGCATTTTTTTTAGAAAAAATGTTCTTAGTTTTTGAGATATTGTCAAAAATTGGTCCAAAAATGTCAAAAATCCCACTCCTGACACCATTGTTGGCAAAACATGACATTTTTTTACCTATTTTTGACAATATTTCAAAAAAATAAGATAAAAATCAAAAATTTGAGAAATGCGTTCCTAGATATTGCTTTCTAGATTCTAAAAAGTAAAAAGGGTTCAAAATTGTAAACCTGACCATCATGTTCAGTATGCAAATTCGCTTCTAGAAATGTATACTTTTATTTGAATTTAATTATTGGTTGCTGAGTTACAGAGAAAAACCCATTTCTGAAAAAGAAAGAAACAGTTGACAAAGGCCTGAATACAGCTTTTACAGAGTTTGAACCAAGCGTTTGTACACTGAGTTCTTTTTTAATCGCCTTGTCTAATTACTAAAACGTAACTATTGAGATGCTCATCTAGAGAGAATAATTCGTCTGGCTCGTGTTCATCACCGCATTGTCTCAAAGGATGGGATATGATTAATGTTACTAAGAGACAGGAAATAGAGGAGCTAAGAAATTCATTATTGTTTTAATTATGGATGGGACTGATGGAATTCATAATCTCAGCGTCCTATTTCACTGATGTTATTTCCATGACCCAGCTGAACTATTAGGTCGAATTCATAAAAGTAGCAATTGCTAGTAAGCAAAGATATTAAGAAAAAGCAATAATTGGAATAGAAAGAGATTTGGCTTCAGCAATTGCGTAAAAACGTCTTCACAAACCTTTTAAAAATTAACACATGCCACGCTTATAATTGTATTTAAGAGAGTTTTCTCACTGAGAAAGGAAACAGAATTATATGAACTTAACCAATTTTAAGTTGTAACAATCGATATTTTAGCACTGAATAAACCATAAATAAAAACACATTAGATAATATTAAACATGTCAAAGAAAATTTGTGCATCTCAATTCAATGGTACCTGATGAAATTTGATTTCTTACGTCACTTGTTATTATGTTAAATCAGTTTTTTACGAAATTGGATTTTGCTCTGAAAACGTATTGAAACTGGTGCGAACCATGAATTTTAAGCAAAACAGAGAGACAATTGTAAGTAAAAATTGCCAAGGAAAAACATTGTGTCTGCGCTCCACGATTCAGATACAAATCCACTATTACTGATTACATTTAGACATTGGATCAAATTATTTCCTTGATTCTTTAATCCCATATAACAAATGGTATATGAAAACTTTCATTTTTTACCCGCCCGACACCCATGTTACCCGTCATTAGATGTCGGGCTGGTGCTAATAATTATGTCCAGCCCTGGTTTGATGATGTTACAATTAAATGCGTAATAATTTGATAAATGCAAATTGCCGCAATGCGGAGTACGACTATTTGTGATGACTCACCCCGAAAAACTGATGAAAATAGGCAGCAAAAAATAAAGAAAATAATAAGAATTTTCAGCAGATTTTCTGTTGTAAAATTTGATCGCCTTGATCAATTTCAACAAGTAAAGTGTCATTTAGCTTAGAAAATGCTGTTACAGATGAAATGATAAAATCAAAATTGATATAATCTGCAAAGCCCCCCCCCCCCCCCCTTTCGAGGTAAGCCATCAGCCCATCACATTATTTTCAATGGTGGTCGATACTACTTAATTTGCATAAGTAGATTGTCTTTTCAGGAGATGGTTAGTGAAGTGGAAAGGAGTCATTGACCAGTTCGATTCGCCTGTGATAGATGGATGTGTGATTGGATGGCTGGGTGGATGCATGGACAGATGGACTGATTCATGCAGATGCCGAATGATATGAGCAGATGGAACAAAGATCAAAAGACCAGTGAACAGGCTTTTCCAACAGTTGGTGGAATTTATATAGATGGATACTGTGGAGACTTGTTTAAGGATACAAGGATGTTAGTAACTAGGTAGCAGCTTGGAAGATTGATAGAAGTATTGGAGGTATTGAAGGGACTGAAAGTTGCAGAACACACCGGTAAGATTGCCGTAGTTCCATCGAATGTAACCTTACTCCATAACTCGACGTTAGGAAGAGGTTGCACTAAACTCGTGCCTCATATATGCTATATATGCTCATATGCTATATGAGAGAACAAAATTATCATCGCAGTGAATCGGATCGTGTTTTACGATCAAGGAAGAGGACATACTCGGTCTATTTAAGATTGCCGTACAATCATGCTCCAGATATCGGGTAAGTCCTTTATCTGTTCTCGTCCGTGCTCTGTCTGGCTGTCGAAGCTTGGTGTTCCCATGAATACAATGTGTGCATGTATTAATGCTTCTCTTTCAGATGATGCAATTTGCTCGAGAAACACAAGCCCAAAAACTTCGTTTTTGGCTTGTGCATGCTGAATAATACAGCATATCACATAACGGTAATTTGTGCATAAAATGAAAAATACTAATTGTACTTAAAAAACAGAAATTACTTTTTCCATATTCTAGAAAGAAACCTTTTTGAATTAACTTTATGAAAATCGCACTGTTCGGATCAGAGAAATCAAACGGTATGTTTGGTTTGTTTACATTGGTTACCATATGTAAACATATCTTCAAACATCATCTTTGTGTGACTAACAAGTGTTTATAGTAAATTTGGTATCTTCGTACCAATACCACTGCCAGAAATTTCGGGTAAGGTGCAATTAGTAGGGAGGCGGGACTGAAAAATAATTTATTAAAGATTGGGCGGGACAAATTAGTTAATAATACCTTTTATAGTTACAAAGCAATGTAGGTTTGTCTACATCATAATTATGATCGCACTCTGCATTGCAATTTGCATTTACCACATTTTAAAACTTTTCTTCTAACTTTGTTTAAAAAATGAAAAGGAGTATCTGTTTTTGTATGTCAAATCAAGTTTACTCATTATAGTTACATGGTACCAGTTGATGTTTTTGATTTGATTATTTTGATTTTTTTCATTGCATTCACAAACTAAATGTATTACATAATGTCACTTGATGTTTTTTGATTATTTTGAATGTTTTTATATTTTATTGCTTTCGGAAACTAAATGTATTTTGTAAACTGGTGCAAATCAGGAATTTTAAGCAATACAATAACATAACCAATTTTACGAAATGTTGTAAGGGAAATAGATTGTACCAAAATATCACTCTTTTGTATTATTGTCAATCTTGCGGGGAATCTTTGGGTACTTTGACGAACAAGAAAACCAGGAAAAGGCGCTATTGTTTAGATAACATTCATTTCCTTTAAAGCAATCTAAATG
The DNA here is from genome assembly GCA_000969725.1 of Ophiothrix spiculata. NCBI lineage: Eukaryota > Metazoa > Echinodermata > Ophiuroidea > Amphilepidida > Ophiotrichidae > Ophiothrix > Ophiothrix spiculata. Next base: position 115,722 of record JXSR01S009435.1, read on the forward strand.
TGTACACATGTACTTCTACTATGATAACAACTGACTTTCTGAAGAACTACTGTCATCTCCAAATCCAAAATTTGAATTCCTCGTGTTATTTTTCAATAAACTGTGAAATTCTGTTACTCAAAATCTGCCAGCATGCCAACATAGCCCGATATCACAAAGTGAGTGCCTGTAAATGTTTATTTTTGAAGACATCATTTGCATTTCAATATGAATTGTAAATGTTGTCTTGAACATTCTGCATAATACAAAATAGCTAATTTAAAGTAGTAAACTTCAATACAAATACCACAATGAAAGTCACGTTTTCCTTGATAATAATTGTCTATGCTTAAAATGATTTGAATTTATAATTTGGACTTATTAATTAAGCTTTGTTTGCCCCTAAATTATCGGAGAATGTTGACAATTATATAGGGAAGATTGTCAAAGAAAAACAATTTACAGATATTAATAACGTTTTGACACATAATACCATGATACAAGTAAGTGTTATGTACGAGGGGGTATCAAAAAGTTTTAAATTTTACCCAGAAGGGATTGAGGTATATCAATGAAATTTTGTCAGAATAGTCACTCGTCTTTATATACATTATGGTGTATTGTCTCATAAGTAGTTGTACTTTCTTTACAGCTGGTGATTGATGTTCATCTACCTACCCGCTTAAAACCTAAGCTGCATTGAGGAAATTGAGACATGCGGCGTAATTTAGTCCCAGCATTTGAAGGGTTATAGGGCCCAGTAAACCTTATTGGCACCACCAAAGTTTAGTTGTTTGATACCATAGTAACGGGTAAAGTTTCTTCTATTTATCGATACCAAAAATTATGGAAATCGGTCAATTAATGACGTCACGATGGTGTAATAAAGCATGGCCGACCTTAAAATCAGATTTTTTTCAATAGAGATAATCCCTACAATAACGGTCTGTAGAAAATCAGTTAAAAATGGGTTAAATGTGTTATTTTGCATATTGTAAAGATGCCTAAAGTATTTCATAATGAAAATTCGTTCCTGGCGCCATTTCTTCTGGGTAATGTTCCAAACTTTTTGATACCCCCTCGTATATACATTCTATTGCCGTTTTTAAAGTTAGAATGACCTATTGTACAATAAATCAAAGAGGTTCAAAAAGGTTCCGGTTTTTTTTTCAAAAAAATACATTTTGTAAATATACATTTTTGACTAGTTGATAAGTGCAACTGAAAACTTCTATCAAACATCACAAAATAATTTTCAAAAATAATATTTAAAATGTGTCTTATTCTAAACTAAGCTTAGATGTAATCATGGAAATTCAGTGGGAATTTTGGTTGTTATGCTTAATTTTGTTATATCTAGAACAATAATAGCTTGAAATGCTTTACTGTACAAAAAATTTGAAAACGAAATCTTCATATAACTGCTTTAAAAAGTTAATGATCATTTATGTTAAATGTACATCTTACATGTACAAATTTGTGTACAGTTCATGTACATTATTGAGTTATTTAGGTCAATAGAATTCAATGAGATATGAGGAATGTTTTGGTGGCTGATTA
>JXSR01S009435.1:136663-147108 GCA_000969725.1 Ophiothrix spiculata
CCTCCCCCTGGAGTACGACCAGTGGAAACCGCTCTCGAGACTGGTACTGCTCACAATGCAGGACTGTGGAAGAAGTGCTCTCAGGTCCATAGGGCATGTTCTAGTGTGCATTTTGTAGTGGACTGCAGGTGAAGCGATGAGATATTAAAATTATACCAATCGAGTCCATCAGTGACTCCATCATACTTCGCACTTGTACCTTTGCAGGCAAATCCCAGTCGGTCATTCAGTTTCTGACCAGTCCTTGATCCAAGTCAGCTTACTGTTGATGGAGATATGCCAAGGATCAAGTCTGATTGGGATTTTTTTTCCTGGATATAGTCATGGTTTTACTAAATGGATCAAATTTCACGTGCCACTAATTGTCTGCCCAGATTAACAAAGTTCCCCAAGTCTCTCTTTAGGCTAGTTGTTATTGCCTTGGGTCATATGTGGATTTATTTACAGAACAGAGATGAGTCATCTGTGTACAGATAGAGTTGGTTTTCGCACTGATCACTCAAGTCATCTATGAAAACTGAGAAAAGGAGAGGGCCTAGGATAGAACCTTGTGAAACTGCTTAGGAGTCTTCCATGCACTCAGAAAGTATGGATAGAGGCCATTATGTCAATGTACAGGGCTATCAGACACACTTCATTTGGAAAGATAGCAGTTGTGCTGTGATGTGCTCTGAACCCAAACTGCATTTTGAAAGGAGAACATTCCCCAGATTATGACAGCTTCAATAACTTTACTAGTGATAAAATACTGAATGCACCGATATTGAAATTGTATAAAAACTGTTATGACACTAAATCGTAAAACCCTATCACCTTAGCTCGCCTTTCAATTGTGCATCATCGAGCTGACACTTTGCAGCTAATGTCTGGCTGGGATGTCTGGCAGAATTTCTGGGCCTTTTCTTTTGCTGTGGTATAGGTTTAATGTTGATCTTTGATTCTCTCCAGGATTTGATCTTCAATAGGTGGTTCTGTCACAATACAAGCTTTGTCAAGAGTTTGGCATCTAGCAATGTCGGTGGCTATGACTGCTATGACTGCCAAGCCATTCCTTATGATGGAGATTGAGTAGCTGATGGCATCACAGTTGGCACTAAGTGGTCCGTAGAGTGCAGCTATACAGGATGAGTCAAATTAAAGTGTAATCAACGGATGAATTTTTTTACAGAAAATCTGTTCATGTATTTCAATTTTTATTATGTTTGATAAATAGGAAATTTAATCATCTTTCATGAGAATTTTAGTTTGTTGAAATTGATTAATGCATTCAAAAGTTACAGCCGTTTAAGTGAAAGTACCCAATTTTAATGTCGAACAAATTTGCTTCAACACGAACTCTTCAGTCTTCACTGTGCAGCAGAGGGCAAATTTATGTCATTGATGAACTTGACGCTGCATTCTAAATTTTAAATGGACACACATTGTGCAGTGATACTGAAGAACATTAAATGATTACAGATCAAAGTACTGACGGTCATTTCAGATATCAATACACTATCTTGACAACCAATGCCAGGAGTTTAATCTTGGAGCAACAATGTAGCAACCGGCACTGGCATTTTGTTAAGTATTATCACACCCATAGTCCGGTTGAAGATCACCTTCTGTTTTATCTGTAGTTTACAGATGCCAACCAGGTCCCATCACTTCAAGTTATTTAAAACATTGCTTATGGGTGCACACCAGTAAATAGCTGGCCTATTCTTTTACATGTTAAACAAAGGCCAAATATGGTCATTTCCCGGCCAAATTAATGAATAGCTCTTATTGTCACCTTATTTTTCTTCAAGATTATGACGTAATTAAGGTGAATTTTGATACGGGTTTATCGGCTTGATTTCGCGAAAGCCCATTTCAAAGTGGCGTCTGCAACTTCAGCCAAAAGTGCACAGTATTTTTAGTTTGCGTGTGTGGAGGATAGCAAAGAAAAAAGGTCAAAAGTCAGCCAAACCATGGACTATGGGCATTGCATATGGTCAGATGTTGGGGAAAGATTTAGGACAAACTATTTGTGTACCGTCGCGGCAAAAGGGTACAGTTGTCGGCAACTTCCATTTTGCGCTAGAGGCCGGTTAAGTTGATATATACCAACATATGATGGGAAAGTCAATTTTGAGATTATTGTGGAAATGAAATCTTTGAACCCTTTTGTATCCAAAATGTAAAGATAGTTAATCAAAAATAACGACAAACTTGTAAAAAAAGTGTGATTTTTATCGTTATGTCGAATCGTTTTCATCATGAAAATTTGTGTTTTGACAAACGGTTATGAGTACGATTATGGTAATTAATTATGCAATAATGAAACATGATATTGAGTCCAAAAATTGTTATTATATTACTCAAGGTATCGTCTTCCATTGAGATAAATTTCAAGTCGATAAACAAATGGGAACATGGTGGTTGCTATGGAGATTTGCTCATACTCTATTCAGACTGCACACAAAATCGAATGGAAAAACAGGCCTACGTATGTTACGCCGAATACCCGTGATGTCCGAGATCACGTAATTTCGACAAACGCTTGCCGAGATCTCGTGATGACGGCATAACGCATGCCGAAATCACGTGATTTCGGCAAAATGTTTCCGCCGAGATATCGAGATTTCGGCAGGCATTTTCTTGCCGAAATCACGTGATTTAGACAAAATATTGCTTTTCCACCGTGTACTTACTGTTTTGGTACAAAAGCGCATGCGTTTAACCAGCCTGCAGTCAGAAAATTGTGATATCATATTTTGTAAATAAATACTAATTGCTATGACGTCACATATCAGCTTTTCGGCATCGGAGTTTGTTGTAGTACAACGCTTGCCTAGATCTCGTGATGACGGCATAATGCTTGCCGAAATCCCGATATTTCGGCAAAATTTGTCTGCCGAGATATCGAGATTTAGGCACTGATTCTGCACTGCCGATTTCGCCATATCATTACGTATCCAGTATTATTATTGATGAGCATATTTGATATCGCAACATACTCTTGCCGAAGAGCCGATATCACTGTTATTAATTGCGATACGGGTACACTTGCACTAAACTGTGTTGTTTACCGTACCGGTTTTCAGATGTTTACATCAAGGAAGTTATAGGGGGGAACCGTTTTTCTCCGACTTTATAACTTCCTTGGTCTACATCGAGAAATAATTTGTTCCCTCATTATCATTGATTATCATATGATAAACTCAGAATCTATAGACAGTGTAGTCATGGCAGTACCACAAAATAGCTAGTTTTTGTTTTCAAACAACAGCACACAAAAACAAAAATAAAACATAAAATAATAATATATGGAATACAATGAAGTAGTAGATACTGAGAAACTAACCAAATTGCAAACAAAAACACAATAAAACGCAGGTAATAACATGTGACGTCACATGATGAAATTAGCATAAATAAACAAATCCAAACTTTCTAGTTACATTTCATTACATTGTACTAAAAGCTGGATATAATCAGCGCACGAATTGTACGATATAAAACCGGAAGTTGGTGATTCACTTATATCACGTGATTTCGGCATTCGCTCTGCCGAAATCACGTGATGACACATATCACGCGATCTCGGCATAACACGTTTAACAGCCTTTTTCTCACAAACTAGTTTTGACAAACGGTTATGAGTACGATTTTATAATTTGCCAAAACTCGTCAACCAAAGCTCCGATTTGCATGATTTTGGTATCATTGAAAAGGGAATTAAATGAGCTTTACCACCATATGAAAATCTCCATATTTTGGTTTTGACCCAACTGCACCCTTTTGCCGCGGCGGCACACATTTAGATAAAAAACAATGACCAATCTAGGGTCTAGTTAAATTTTTCCCACTCGTTTTTAGATACTACGACGGTGGTTGGTTTCCAGCGCTAATTTTAAAACACTTAGTAGAGGGCGACATTTATCTGAAGTGAATCCATATAAGCGTAATACCTAGCAACTCTTAGTAACAGAAACTAGGAAGTCTCCGAGGCTGGAAGATCCTGATCCGGATGATTCAACAAAACAACAACCGAATTAGAAGAGCTTTTTTGAGAGACCTGAACGTCATTACCTTTAAGAGTCAACTCACTATCCCGGTACCCAATATTTCACAGTCCACATTCAACAGCCTATTGTTTTCTTGTTATTTTACAGGCGTTTCTATTATAACAATTAAAAGAGACAACAGCTTTTGTTACCAGTACGTACGTAAACTAAATAGCGTAGTCTGTTCGCTCAAATGGCTATAACTTCAGAATGCTTTGTCCAATTTCAACACAACAAAAGAATAAAAGGAACTGGTTATATAAAATCACAATAGATTACACTTTATTCTGACTCACCCTGTATATCAGTACTTCCTCAGAGCAAAGAGTTATGGTGAACCAAATCAGCTCTGAGTCAATGGTGTAACATGGAATAAGCCAACATCTATAAGGCAATATATAGACTGCAATACCTCATCTGCTCTGACCTCCTGTATTTTTTTGATTCAGTTTTCCTTATTCTGTCCTAAAGGTTTTTTTATTATTATTTAAGAACTTCTATTTTTTTTCTTCTTATTTTTCATATTGTTGTCAAGGCCCGTGAACTTGAAACAGGTGAAATTGTTTTCTGGGGCACAGTAGCTCTAGTTTGTTTATATGTTGATGATATATTGTTGTCTGGGGCACAGTAACTCTAGTTTTGTCTATCTTGAGGGTAATTATTGTCTGAGACATAGAAACTCTAGTTTGTTTTGTTAACTTGAATGTCCAATGTCCAATATGCATATAACCATTTCACCGCTCTCCACAACCTACAATTATGCCAATTAAGTCTAGACTTATCAATGGAAAAATGTTGTATGATTATGTTAATAGTATATGCAACTTAACTCGCAAATTATAGGCCAACTCGCAGTCTCAACTCGCAGATTTTAACTCGCAATGGTAAATAACTCGCAACTCGCACTTTTTAACTCGCAAATTCCAACTCGCAGATTTCAACTCGCAATATTTAACTCGCAACGCGCAGAATCAACTCGCAACTCTCAACTCGCAACTCGCAATATTTAACTCGCAACTCGCAACTCGCAGATTCAACTCGCAACTCTCAACTCGCAACTCGCACTCGCACTCGCAACTCGCAACTCGCAACTTGCAACTCGTAACTCGCAGATTATCCAAACCCATTTTGTCGTTGTATTGAAGATCATGATATTTTACTAATGCATTAGATTTTCGTTTTACGCCAAAATAATGCATTTTAACCTAATTAGATAAGACTTTCTTTCATCAGCGTTCTCACAATGTTTTTGACTTCAGACTTTTTGGTTAAAATTGTGTTTGAACTAAATTTAATCCATCAGTACGCTTAACGTACAGACCAATGTATGCCAAAAGGCCATGTCACACATCACCGTACCGTGCGAATTACGTACTCATAACGTACACTGGTTTGGTAATCGATTACATGTATTTCAATGACCAAACTAGTGTACGTTATTAGTTCGTTATTCGTACGTTTCGAGATGTGTGACATAGCCCTAACATACGAAAATTTCGAGCGATGTTTGTTTGACTAGGCCATGTATATAAACGATGAATGGTTCGAAATTTGAATACGTTTATTGAACGTTGGTCTAATACGTTGATAAATCGCGGAACCATCATGCGTACGTTGGTCCAATATGCGTTGATAAGTTACAGAGCCTTAACGCGAGTGGTACGTATCAAATCACAAAAAATGTAGGTTTAAAATATATATTCAAACTGATTTAGTAAAGTAATTGAAATCGACATATACAATACCCATTTATCACAAAATGTTTGACATTAAAAGGGTGATAAATCAATCCGAACGTTGCTTTTATGCATACTTTGTACTCTCTTTTTTCGACTTAAATTTGCTTCGGTCCACATTAACATCCAAACATAATTTTTAATAAATTGCGAAGTGAACAATTGACTATAGGATTGATTAAGCATAAGAAGCAATACAGATAGTGGGTATCCACAATGACAAGAGCAATGACCTATATAAATAAGAAAACCTGAGTTCAGGGAGGAGGAAGCCCTTCACATGACAAGATACTTATGCAGCTGCTTGAAGGTTGAAACACCATTTTCGGTACTCTAAAGGTGGTTTCAGACTAGCTGTCGTTGCGGCACACGACCAAACATCTGCAATTATTTATAGTTGTCGTGCTGTAGCACGACACATTTGCATATTGCCGCAATGGTCTGTCGCAAGTAAAGTTGAATTTATTGCAACTCAAAATGTTGTGTCGTTGCGACCATCACGACAGGGTAATCGATATATCGGTTTATCGTACGGCAAGGAGATGCGACCTGCGTCTCAGATGCGACAAGGTCGAGTTTGTGCACTTTAAATTATACGACAGGTAAGTCTGAAACCAGCTTAACTATCAAATTAATTGCATAAACAATTAAAAGTACTACTTATACATTTTTAGAAGCGGATTTTTACCTTGAACATGTTGATATCGGTTTTTGTCCAAAATTGTCAGTTTTTGCAAAAAATTCCCCAAAATGCCAAAAATGCGTTTAAGAATGTAAAAAGTCCCACCGCTGCCATCAAAATGGTCATTTATGACCTATTTTTGGCATTAAAAAAAGAAGATATAATCAAACATTTGAGAAATTCCTTTCCAGACGTTTGTCTCTACCGGTATATTCCTTAAAGCAAAACAAGTTCAAAATTTCTAGACGTCCAGAATTGCGGTAAACATGACATTCCTTTCCCCGGAAATATTATGTTGGTGTTTGTCAAACATCACCCAATTTTCATTCCTTCTTTTAACACCAAAACAATTTGATGTGTCCTACAATATTCCAATATTATGTCTTTCGCTATTTTTAGATAAGACGGCGCGCAGCATATGCTCGCTCACATGGAAGTTAAGACTCCCGGGGGTGTTCTTACTGACAAATGGTATACGGGGGTGCTCAAAGGTTTTGGGGTGCATTTTCGTAATTTTTAGTATATTGATGGGTGGGTTTTCGTCACAGACCCAATGCGCTCAATTTGCAAAATTGGGTGTATTTCGGAAAATGTTGCAAACAAAGCACCCAATTTGCCCTAAATTGAGTGCTTTTTCTAGAAAAATGGTATAGAGATGGGTCTCAAAATCACGCTTTTTGAGATATAGAGATGGTCAAAATTCTAAAGTCTACTTTGAGCATCCCCGTACAATTTTTTTAAGAACCCCCCCCCCCCCCCGGGTTAAGACTATTATATTTATTCATTATTTCTTCATGAGACAATCATTTATGGTCTCATTTTTTAAGTTGGGACCCAAACGCTTTACATGTTCATTTTAGTGAAATATAGCCTCTCCTTATATAAAACCCTCCGGATTTCCAAAAATATGCATCTTAAGTGCATAAAAGTATATATATCTTGAAAGCTAATTGTGTCAGCAATTTCAAAATGTGCATATAAAGTCAAGCCTACAGGGTGGCTAAGTGTTATACAGGGTGAGACAAACAAAAATATCATCAAAATGATCGTCAACTGTTTGACATCCAGACAAAAAATAAGACTTGTATATAAAAAGTCAATACGTTGAACATAAAGTTTAGCCTATTGCCCATCCATACATATCAGAAGAAAGTTCATCATCAACGTTGCGTACATTATACAGGGTGTTACAAACTTAGGGGTTAATTTCAGCTTGTATTGTTTATATTCAGTAAAGTGTGTCATGTGCATAAAGTTTAGCAAATAAGCACAGTATTTAACATTGCTTAACCTGATGAAACAAATATGAATCTCAATTTTGTTATTTTAAGATTGATTAAATTGATTGTTTTAAATATACAGGGTGTCACAAACTTGCATAAATTTTATTGGTAATTTGTTATTGGTTAGATCGATCATGATGTTGGCTGTTAATATGCCTAGTAAGAGTACATTTCTGTGCAAACAGTGTTCCACAAATTCACAGACCAATTTAGGATCTGTCTTGTGTATTGTTTTATGTCTCACTAAGTTGAACTGACTCTGGAACTCCTTGCCACAGACAGAGCAATTAAATGAAGAACGATCTTGAGAAATGTACTTTCAAATGTCTCTTGAGATTGTCAGTCCTTGAAAACGACTTGCCACATGTACAACAAATTACTGCCATTTTAATAAATTCTTGCAGCTGTACACAGGTAGCAGAGGCTTACTGCATGAATCTCAAGTTATTGCGTGACCAAATTACTAAACTTCTCCTAAACATGCTAAATGCCACACCCATGACTAATAGGCCTAATAATTTAATCATAAAAATTGATTGGTACAAAGAAATACTCAATACAGTCCAAGATACCCTCCCCAAGGTCAAAGGAAGTATATTAATTTCCCTACCACAATTACTCTAGTTGTTATCAAAACAATCAATATTGAATATTGAGCAACATTTCCTTTTGCCTTGATAAGACAGTATAATTTGTATTGATGTATGATTAATATTTAATTTCACACTCGACTGAACATGTTTTCGTATTACCCGGCTTTTACCCAAAACTGAAGTGAGCCCTATCCTATGTTAACAAAACTTGAATTCTGCCCTCTTATGTTGTAACACATTATCCTCCTCTGCCAACTCCTCTTTATACAAAACCATCCTCTTGTTAACAATTGATATAATTAATTTCAACTTTCTACCCCACGCCCCAAGACCTCATTACCATCCCCTCTATCATCTTCTTGAACTAAAACGTCCTCTTTTACCACTTCTTTGCCCTTAAATCCTCCTCTACCTCCTCTTTGATACCAATTCCTCCTCTACCTCCTCCTCCTCTACCTCTGCACCACCCCTGGCTAATTATGTTTATCGAACCGTAGAAATTTACTGATTCAATTATTTATTTTTTATTCTTCTGGAAATGAAAGACCATTAATGTAGCTTTCAATTGAGCCACCAAACAAGTCTATTTTGGTTCCCATTGTGAAAATATACTGAAAAAGAACATATATTTTATATAGAAATGTAACAAAACCACCTTTTATTGGGTCCCAACTTAAAAAATGAGACCTTATTAAAGTTACAGTATATTATCTAAGCCTGAGGATTTGATCATTTCAACGTTTTAATATCCGGGGATTCAACTTTTGATTCAATCATCAACACAAATGTCTATGACTCACCCCGAAAAGGGGGACTTTGCGACAGAACACTTTTCGAGAAACTGACGAAAATAGGCAGCAAAAAATAAAGATTATAATAAGGATTTCCAGCAGATTTTATGTTATAAAATGTGATCGCCTTGATCAATTTTAACAAGTAAGGTGTCATATTGAAGCTATTAAAATGTTGTAACAGATGAAATGATATAATTAAAACTGATATCATCTTCAAAATCCTCCCTTTCGGGGTGCGCCATCACAAATATTTTTCAGAAAGTATCTTATGAAAAATGGCATATATTCCCATGAATATTTGATAGTTGCATTTGAATGGTTGAATCAAAAACTTTAAAAAAAAAGGCTGCTCATCTTTCAGATTCAAAAACAACAACTCAACACACCCTGATAGTACATAGTTAGTATTAAGGTGTAAAATAATAATGAATAATTGCTCCATTATGTACCTGATTTTTAATGACATCTCCTATCATAGTTACCAGTTTTTATTTATCAACATAACTGTCACCACTGAAATGGAAACAGCAAATTCAAAATGGTTATAACATGATCATAGAATATCGTATACTCATATAGAGCGTTGAATTTTGACATTAACATTTTTAATTTCATGTTTTCCTATACGCAAACACTACGATTATTACACTTTTATCTTGCGCTTGATTTCCCTAAAGGGAGATTTATGAGATGACTTACTGAAATAATTAATCGTCCAGCCCATATGAGCTGTAAATGCTGCAAACTTCATTTTACGCTACAGGTGAAAATTATACATGTCAAGGTCGTAATTAGTTTACCGAAATTTATTTTTTGACAGATTCACAATCCTTATGCTTACTTCAAAACACCAGCAAAGTTTCATTTCAAGAAAATGATCAGAAATATGAAATATATCTGTATATTTTGAAGATAATTAACAAAAACTAAAGGACTTACTGATCTTTGAACGCGTTTATTTAAGGTAACTTCCTAACAACCTTTGATGGACCTAACTTGACTTCTGGAAATCGAGTGAAGTTCACGGTGGTATCATGTTAAATCCTTATAACTTGATCTTTGCCAATCTTAAAAAACTTGAAAATGACAAGAGGTTGCATCTACGGCTGTTTTGGGATGAAGGGTTACAAATTACTTGTGTAATATACGATGTATATCAAGACTAGCCTCAGTTTGAGGCCCATGGCAGGCTTTTGATGGTAAAAGCATAGGCCTAATGTTTAACATGTTTTCTTCCTCTCCCCTAGTACATGTAGTCTATAATAGTATTCCATGCAAAAGTGTCCTCTCCCCTTGTATTATTATAGTATTCCATTAAAGTGTAAA
>JXSR01S009437.1:0-14372 GCA_000969725.1 Ophiothrix spiculata
CAAATGGATTGACTCAAACTTATAACCTTCATAAAAGTTGATATTTTGACCCATTTAAAGGAATTGTTTATGATATGAGTGAAATAATTAACATGAGCTAAGTTAACAGTGAGCTAATGAGTAAGTAATACTTACATTTATCGATAGTTATAGCTAGATTTGTAGATATCATTCGCCTGATTATACGATATTATTTTCAAAACATCGACGGGTACGATATATTAATAACTGTCGGAATATCGTACACCCGATTTATCGATGTTATTTTCAAAATATCGGCAAGTTCGATATATCGATAAACCTTGAAATCCAATATCGGCAATATCGATGTTTTTTTAAAAATCGATATATCTCGATATATCGAATTATCGACCATGCTTAACTATAGGAGCACTTTGAATAAAGGTAATAATATAATTTTTGCAACATTTTCAATATTAATGCGCCAATAGAAAGACACATAAAATGCATCCTAAATTTGCGTTTTAGAAATCCCTAGTCCCTAAATTTACTAGCTACTACTAAATCGCGGCCGCCTCCGCCTGACCGTTGGCAGTTAGTATTTCTGTGCAAACCTTTTTTCAGTCATACCTCTACAGCCATGTATCCGACTCGCATCATGTTTTGACCGGAGTCTATATATTTCTTAAAATATCTAAAGAACTAAACCAGAATTGCATTCAATAGGCCATACTGCTGATCCATTGATTATTGGATTCTGATGCATTGTGGGAATGAAAAGGACTCAAAATTTGATGAAATGTGACCCCTTTTAATTCCAACTATGTATCAGAATCCAATAATCAACGGATCAGCAATATGGCTTATGCATTTGAAAATATGGTGTGTTGTGTTATTTACTACATTTTGTCTGCACATAAAAATTCAAGTTTAAATACATTTCTACTCATTTCTTTGAGAACTTATCAATTATACGGTAACATGGTGATAACGAGTTTATAAATAATTGATAAGGTATATTTTCATGAGATTTGTACTTCTGCTTTATTTGTACATGGTCCAAGAAATCAGCTATTTTATGGTAATAGAAGATTAAATATCAGAAGAAACATGGATTTAATCATATTGAATAGATAAGCATGTTTTTTTTATGACTTACATAATTGTACTTAATTGGAGCATTTGTCTTGGTGTATGTTGTTTGTTTGTTTGTTTGTTTTTTTGCTGTTGTTTGTTTAGGCCTACTTTGTTTTGTAGGGTATCATCACGTCAGGTCTTATTGGCCTTTTGATGATGTCCTCAATATCATTTTTTAACATTTTGATGTGTTTTGTTTTGTTTATAATATTGCATGTGTGTTATTTTGATATTGGAATAAAGTTTGATTTGATTTGATTTGATTTAAGGTTCTTTGGTTAAAAAAAATATGTTTTTGAACATTTTTAACCTTGCGAAAATACTAAACGCCGAGAGTGTACATGAGTAATGAGACGACATCTTACCATCAAGTGGAGATTCTGATCTTCCTTCTTGGCCAAAGAGATGCTGTGTGACACTCTGCTTGATGGTCTGCTCTACAAGTCTGTGCAAAAAAGGACAAATAAGTCAATCATATTGCACACTTTTATTCAAAAAGAACAAAATTCTCTAACTGAATATTGTAAAATGAAAATATCGGATTAAGTACATAACAACTTACCCAATTAAGGAGTAGTGTTTCAGCATCTCCATTAAGACTGGTAGTACAAGTTTCATAGGTTAATGAACTACTAGCTAAAGTCTCTTGCCAAAATTCCTTGGACAAATTCAGTCACGTAACCACCAATTGCAGGGTACCGATCGCGTTTGTAAACAATTGGCCCTGTACTCTGGATGTTTATTTACATGGTCTGAAGAATTGTGATGCTGACTTTACCACATAATTGAAACATAATTAAAGTTTCTTAGAAGACCTCATTAATTGTGTCACCTGTATATATGAGCACACAAGTTTGTTCTTGTTCAACACTGGACCTATCGAGGGAACAAATGTTAAGTTGAAGTTTCTAATGATTGCTCTGTCAAAACTAAGCTTTGTGAAGCAAAACGTATCCTCCACTAATGCACAAGCACTGATGTGGTTTCTCCAAGTAGTCACTGAGAACAAAATTTTCATAACTCCTTAAATTCCATCATGTAGTGGTCAAATCCTTGATGAATAAATGTGTTTAAAACTTCAGGCGCATTCTGAACAAAAGCTAACGAAGCACAATAGGAGTATTTCTGATGCAATTATCTGAGCAAATTTCCAGCAATGACAATGGCAAATTCAACCACAGCAATATGTAATCAATTTACATCATCCTATGAAGTTACTCAATCATTTGTATTTCTCTCTTATGTCAAAATCCCAAGTAAACACTTCAGCGAGCAGCTAGAATGATATTTCCAATTCATATTGACTCAATTTGCTCAAATTTCTGTAGAATATCACTAATTAATTAAACTGTGTAAGTCCAGCAATAATTTCATTCACTGAGTCCATAAATAAATAGCCAACAGCTCACATGTGAAAGTTTCATTTGCACTGGTCAAACTCATCCCTGACTAGATGGAGTACACTGTCCCACTGATCCCAACATAACTTGTGTTCTAATTTAATGACATGTTTACTTCCACTTATGCCAAAGAGTTCAAAGTCAATGTTGATAAATACCAACCCAGTCAAAATAGCGATCTAATCTTGTTGTTCTAATTAGCATTACATGATACTGATCACATCCCATCAACTCGTAAGGTAATCATGACTTCTGAAATACCAGGTAAACATGCGGCTTGGCATGTTTATAGTCACAGTCATATTTATGCACAGTATTCCATGTATTTTTGGTGCTTATCATGTGACTGCCAGGAACTGGCCATCAAGATCTAGCCTTTGTTTCACTACGTGACATTGATCGCATCCCATCAATATAAACTTTGAAATACCAGGTAAACATATGGCTGGTCATATTATAGTCACAGTCATAATTACAAGTATGTCCATTTACTCATTCAATAAATAGTTTGGATGTTTATTCTAGCTGTCAGGAGCTGGACAAAGAATATCGTTCTGAAGTGCAAAAGTTCTAAAGTCAAATATTTTGAAATCAATATGCCGATAAAATCCTGATATTGTAAAGTAAAAACTTATTTGAAGTTCACATGTGGTCAAAATTTTTAGGAAACAAACTTTATTTAAGGATCTCCCCAATTTTTGGTTACGTACAAAAGTTCACATCTCATCATTACATAATTAACTAGATCTGCAATAAGTTGGCTAGGCTCCAATTGACAAGATACCACATTTGTTTTCAATTGTCAGAATGCTATTGCATAGTGTACAAAAATTTTAACTAAGCATGGCTTAAATAAAGCATCTTACACAGTTGTGTAACCAGAGAGAGTTCCTCCCCCCCCCCCCCTTTGCTCCCCAATTTTTGAGGGAAAATGGGAATTTGTATGAATTTAAGCAAATTCGGTTGATTTGCTATATTAAAAAATTATAGGTGTACCTTTTTGAGTCTGAGCAAAATTGTTTTCGCCCCTGCTCAACCCCTCAAATGAAAATGTACTGTTACGCCACTGATCTTAGAAAAGTTTCTAGTCTACAGGTTATTTATAGTTGGACTAGCTATTTATAGTTGGTATAACGAAGTGGTAGCTGGTCATCTGTTGCATCAGGTTGTGCATTCATTCTTGGCATATTCTGAATACATTTCATTTCTACACAGCATGTATGGAGTTCTTGAGATGCTTGCAATTCTAATTCCTGTTGAAAAGCATTTGTAATAATCACATTGGAGATCTATCTTCTACTCTGAAGTCCACTTTGTGAGCACACAGCTAAGTTTAAGTGTCACATGGCTTGAATCCTAGTCAAGTTTCCGGTCTAAAAGTTATTTATAGTTGGTATTTAACCTAGTGGTGGCTGGTCATCTGTCTGTGGCATCAGGTTGTGCATTCATTCTTGGCATATTCTGAATGCATTTCATTTGTACACAGCATGAACGGAGTTCTTAAGATGCTTACAATCCACTTCCTGGCTGAAAAGCATATAGGCCTACCTGTTATTGGGGCAAGCTCCACTAGTGTTTGGAATGTACATAGATCTACTAAAGCATGTGTAATTTTTGATTCTGCCAAATCCAAAATAGAATTTTTTGATTCCACATACTTTTTGAGGTGGGGCCAGGTTTCAATCTAAACCTTGAAATATTGTTTAAAAAAAAAAAAAGCACTGATCTAATACCAAATGTCACCATTAGGAAACAAATGCATGTAAAATTTGCTCTGTACAAGTAAATTTTTGCCTGTGCATGTAAGTTTTTGTGTTTGACAAATTATCTCATTTGTGCATGTAACTTTTATTTTCTATTTCGAACACTGTGTATCTTCCAGGGTTCTGAATGCTATTGAAATGCCCAGGGAGGGGGGGGGGGGGGTAAATGATTTACTGGCAATTATTCCACACAGGAAAGATTGCTGTCCAGGGGAACACCATCCCATAAACACAGTACCTGCCTTTTGGGTGGATTTTCACAGTATAGCAATGGGGTGGCTTTTTGTCACAGATAAATATGCCAAATTTGCATAAATTGGTAATATTGTTGGAAAATTGATCAAAAAGCACCCAATTTGAGTAAAATGTGATGCTTTTCTGTCAAAAAACTACATTGTAATAGGTAGGTTTTTGCGTCAAAAAAGGTAGTCCTATTAGAGATGGTAAATTTTTTTAAAGCACATATTTGTACATAAATTGTTGAAGTTCCCACTCCTAACTGATTGTTGTGTAGAGGCCAAAGTCTATAAGTTAAGTTTTTCTTACATAAGTATTGTTTCTTTACCCACCCCCACCAATGTGTAAAACTACAATTACTTCCTCCTGACAAAAACATTTAAACATTTCCACAGTAATGATAAATCAATATGTGGTTTATATCTGTCATGCGTACTTGACCTACAAGTCATTCAGTCCCTGTTTATTTTCACCAGGGATATCTATGTCAAGGTCACTGCTATCAGCAGCACTAGGACTCAAATATCAAAACAAACTGAATGATCTGCACGCTTTCATAACTATATATAAACATAACATTGAGGCATGTGTACGTGCTTCTCTGTTATTATATACCAAACATCTGCCACACTGAAACACATAAAAAATTATTCTGGTTTCATTGTAGTTATTGGTTGCTTGAAATAGCTTGAAAATATCAGGGGTGTGAGAGGCCAGTTGACAATAACAAGGAAAACCGTCGTAAAGTTGGGAAAAAGGTCAAAACGGGCTGAAAAAGAATAAAAAAGCTAAAATTTTAACACATGAAAATGTTCAAAAACAAGGAAATCAGCTGAAAAGAGGAACTCTCACATCCCTGAAATATACTTTATTCTTTTGTAGGGAATAACCTAATATCAAGATAAACAGGCCAAAATAATGTAGAGATGTGTTTGTTTGTTTGTTTTGTTTTGACTTGACTAAAGCAATCAAACAAAAATTCACAACATCTGGCCGTGAGTTATTACTTCCTACGCTACTAAATCTTCTGAAAATAAAATTTTGAAATGTTGTCCGATTTACTTTTAAAATTATTTCACAACAAGGAAAATTGAAGCAACAGACTCACATGGTTTGATAGTCCATCAAATTGGAAAACATTCACTCAAAATGGTAGATATTTAATATATTTGGGGAAGATTACTAAAATTCCACTGATTTATCACTAGATTTCACAATACAAGTTATCCTTTAAAATAAAACCTACCTTATACTTGAGGCCCTACTTTAGAGCACATGTAATCTCAAGTATTGTGTGACACAATAGAATGTAACTGAACACGAATACTTAATGGATGGAAATGTATGCATGCCTTAGCATCAAGCCAGTCTAGTCGGAAGTGATAAACAATGCTTGTTTTTTAAACAAGTGCATTTTATTGGATAATGTTTAGAATAAAGACAAGAAAATTCACAAAATTCAGCGAGAATAATAAATTAATGAATAAGTGTGTGTGTCTTAGCATTAACGTAGTCTAATTGGAAGTAGCAACAAGGCTTATCGCCAAAAACAAAAAAAGGAATGTTGGTGAGTGAGAGTAAAAAGAATTCATTAAATTGAGCTGGATTAATGAAATTGTGTGTGTGCCTAAACATTAAGCCAGTCAATTTGGAAGAAGCAAACAAAGCTTATTATTAAAGTGTAATTTCATTAGAGAAATATTACATAATCAAAACAAGAATTCATCAAATTGGTGCATGAAGCATATAACCAATCAAAACAGAAGTAGCAAAAATGTGGGGTTTTTTTTCAAATGTAATCTTTACAAAAATGTTGGGCGTATGCGAATGAGGACAAAATTGCTCATTTTTGGTAAATGACTGAAAATGTGTGCAGTCTCAGCATCTATCCAGTCAAATCCAAAGTCGTAAACAAACCTTATTTCCTTCCAAAACAAAAAAATGCAATTTCTTAAGGGAAATGTTAAACATGGGATTAAATAAAAAAAATCCTATAACTAATTAAGAATGGTAAATGAGTAGAAATACGTGCATGTCTTTGCATCTTGCTATTTAAAAAGTGCAATTTGACAGGAATTGTTTGGTATGAGGATAAAGGAAAGATTCTACAAAATGTTGACATGAATGAGCTTTGTGATGACATATCACATGGAATATGCACATCTGGAAGCTTATGAATTTGAGAAAGTTAAAGGTGCAATTCATGATTTTCATGTGACAAAAACCTCGCCTGTTTTCTAGCTAAATAAGAAGAGTACATTATAACTATATACTGAAAATTTCACTTGATTCCGACCATCCGTTTCCATGTTACAAGCTTTTCGGCATTTTGAAAATCCCCATAGGCTACTGTGTTGCAATTACTATCGGGTCCCGACAATAATTAGAAAATGACACATTTTCTCACTTTTCTCAAAAATCCAAGCACGTATGAAAGAATGGTTTGGGGATCGTAACATATACCAGTTGATGATTCTTATAAGCTAAAAAAACTCAATTTTGATAGAGGTGACCTTGAGGGTGAAAAGTGGATCATGAATTGCCCCTTTAACTTCAGAAAATTTAGGGATATTTTAGACACTGATAAAAAGAAGGAAATCACAGCTTTGTGATGATAAATCACCATATGAGTGTCAGAAAAATGAGAAATTTGACAACGGTTAATTTTTGATTGAAAAATGTTGGGTATGAGAACACAGAAAAGAAATCCAGAAAACTGTATAAACATGTTGGAATTATTGAACTTTCTGATGACACATGTAGTATATGCATTTCTGTATATAGAAATACACAGAATTTGAGGAACTATTTGAAGGTTATTTTGAAGTTATTGAGTGATATGTTAGGCTTAAGAATAAAACAAGGGAATCCAGTAGGAAATGTCAGAGCTTGGAGGCAGACAAATATGATTTCCAGATTTTTATCCATATCTTCCTCTTTATATGACCTTTTGAAACATAAAGATGAAAAGTTGAAGGGATCAGAATATATCAGAAGTAGATATCCTGTAATTTTGATGTTCTATGGCAAGTTTTAGTATGAAGAAAATTAATAAATTGCAGACTTAAAGGGAAATTGTACAAGTTCAACATCATCCCAAAGGTTTTTCCAAACATTTCAAGATTTTTACATCATTTTTTAAAAAAATATTTCCAGTATTAATGCCATCAATGAAAATTTTATAGTTAAATTCGATCCCTTTACATCAAAAGGTCTACATTTCCTTTCTTTATTAAATATTGAATATAAATGAACTGCAGATAAAAAGATGTTTTGGCCATGTCAATGAATAACAATTATCATTTTCCTTGAAAAATCAATTAAGTCTATTACATTAATTGCCATGGAAACATAGTACAAAATATGGAAATAAAAATTAAAGAGTCTTGTTGTTTCCTTCACTTTTTACTTCACAATTTTCTTTCTGTCACATTGCTACACTGCTGCCCAACAAAGTAAAAATGCAGTATGTATATTGTAGATATATTGCAAGTTACTTCCTTTTTCCTTGGTGAAATCCTGCACAGATGAGCAGAGTATTAATTCTGTTTGATAACTTTAGGCAGTATCTACTATATCAAACATATATCAATACAACTTTCACAGCATGGGAGTGGGCTCAAGTGAAATTGCACATTTAAAGGAGCATGGTCCGATTGCCTCAATTTTTTTTCAAACTTTTTTTGAGATTTTGGTACCAAAATGTTGCCCATATTTTTCTCATTGAACATGTGAAATTTCACGGCTGATTTACCTTTCGTTTTTGAGATATACATGAAAATGTGTCTAATTATGGTAACCATAATTAATTTGTGGACTATTAAACGTATAGGCAGCTCTGAAATACAAAATTGCCCATAAAATCAAAACGGTTAGAACGTTTGAGCTGAAATTTTAAACTTAAATCTTTTGAGAGGTCATCTTTCATATGACATTAAAAACTTAATTTTGAAAAATTGGACCAAGCTCCTTTAAAGGAAGTATCTGCTATGTTTTATAAATGCACATACTCTGTTTTTACTTTGAAGGGCAGATTGGTCAAACCCAAATCCCTAATCACTTTGCTTTCAGACAATCACATGGGAAATAAGGGGAATAAAAATTGGCCCAAAGCACTGAACCAGGGTTCTCTCAAATACCAAACCCATGTCCACATATGCCACGACACAGGGGAGTCACTACCCCGGACAACAATCTCATGCTCCATATAACTCCTTCCTCGGATGGTTTTCGGATGGGAATTCAAAATATGCAATACTGTATATTGACTAAACTACAGCCTATTTGTAAATGCTATTAAAGTCTGATCAATTTGTTGGGAAATTGTACTTGAATATGGACGGATGATCCACCCATAGGATTTACGTACAATGCACAAATAACAAAAGTCAGAAATGTCATACATATTTACAGATTTTTGGCTGAAAAGGCACATGTTTAACAAATCCACCAGTATTATCATGCGATTGATTACTCAGTGTACTTATGGCTGTCACATCCCATCCAAAAGGAAGTTAATTATTTATTGGCCCAGTTGGACATGAAATCAAGACTTATCTCTATGATTACTATCCTAATAGGACTTATCGGTTGACATTTCATGATATAGTATTACTCAATTCAAAGTTATAAAGTAGCAACTCAAGGAAGTCATTGTTTTATTTTAATAAGTATTTGATGAACTTTCAATAAAAGAACAAGGTGAAGTTAACTTTTGATTTTCTTTTAGAAGTTTGACCTAATTTTTCAACTTTTTGAAATTTGTCATGTTTTGGATAAAGTGACAAGCCTGGATTAAACTCAATGTTACATCAAATCATAAATGTTCATAACATGTGTCACATTTTTGCATCTTGTCAGTATATTCCAGTTAGTCATAATTTTTGATTTTAAACCTTTTTAAATCAAACATATTTTAAGGGCCCTGTCAACCCTTCGTTTTCAGAAATGTTTTATGCTCTGTAACTCAGCAACAGATGATTAAATCCAAATAAAAGTAAATATTTCCAGGAGCAGATTTGCATACTGAACATGAATGTGAGGTCATTTTTGGTCCAAATATGTTATTTTGGCCCCAGATCCAAAAATCGTGTTTTTAGGCCCAAAATTTTATGGGAAAGCTAACTAAATTTTGCCTCGGTAAAATTTCCAACCATTTTACTTTTTAGAATCTAGAAAGCAATATCTAGGAACGCATTTTTCAAATTTTCAATTTTTTTTTCTTAGTTTTCGAGATATTGTCAAAAATTGGTCCAAAAATATCAAAAATCCCACGACTGCCACCATTTTGGTAAAATATGACACTTTTTGAGCTATATTTGGCAATATTTCAACAACAAAAAAGCTAAAAATTGAAAAATACTTTCCTAGATATTGCTTTCTAGATTCTAAAAAGCAAAATGTTTCAAAATTTTACCAAAGAAAAATTTAGTTAGCTTTCCCGTAAAATTTGGGCCAAAAACATGATTTTTTTTTTACCCTTTTTGGACCTTAGAGCTTAAATGACACATTTTGGTCCAAAAAATAACTTTACCATCATGTTCAGTATGCAAATCCGCTTCTAGAAATATATACTTTTTTTGAGATTTAATTATCCGTTGCTGAGTTACAGAGCAAAAACCATTTCTGAAAACGAAGGGGCCCTTAAAACAATATATCATATATGTAACCCGTCATATCGAAAGGTACCTTAAGGGTTCCAAAATGAAAATTGATTTTTTGATCTCAGCTGAAAGATTACATTTTAAGCTTTAAAATGACACCTTGCTTTCGGTTATTGGATGTTTGATTGCAAAGTTACATCCAAATTGGTAAAATGCATCAGGCTGATTCAGAAAACTATAGTTCAGAGAAAATTGAGTTTAAAGTTTATGTACTGAGTAAAACTTGAATGGAGTAAAGAATATTCATCTCGGTTTTAAAACATTTTTCTTATGTTTTGGATGTTGGAACCTGATTAATATGATAGAATACACTTCAAAATTTTCTGATGAAATTAGAAATTCGACCTTGAACATGATTTTTGACTATGCTCAGCGTCAATGGCCCGTATGATCTCGTAATTTATTATGCCGACCTTAAGGTACCTTTCGATACGACGAGTCACATATCTTGCTTTAAGGTCCTCTGCTGCTGTTTAGCATGTCCATACATCATTTTAGACATCACATATTTCACTTTTATAAAGGGCTATTAGACCCCCTGCCTACAAAATCAAAACAATCCAATCAGTTTACTAGCCTTTGCTACAGGCTGCGTTTGATTCCTGCCATCACAACAAATCTGTTTGAATTCATTTGATAATTGCCGTCTAATGACATTGTTCTTTAAAAGGAAACAAGTGACACAAAATGAACAAGCCATGTGTTCGAATTTTTAGGCAAGGAGTATATGTTCTCGACTTTATACATAGTTGGTGAACCACGCTTTAGAAAGGGTAGGTTTGCAAAATGAAGAAAATAGATAAAAGGGTGGGTTTTTTGATTCCATGTTTATAAAGGGTTGTTTTGTAAAAAGGGTGGATCAGAATTCGAAAGGGTGTGTTTGTCAGTGAGACTTCCGTTATGATCAAATGCAAATTCCTCTCTATGCATAAACTATGTTGAATGATGCACCTGTGATGAAATCAATCAAAAATGGTTCAAAACACCAAGTATATATTAAATTTTTGCAATCTGTGCCAGGCATACCAACATTTTTTAAGGGGTGATGAATACAAAGGGTAAGACATGACTTTCAAATTAGCTTAGTACACATAATGTGGTGCACGGAAGTCAAATCTAAGGGTGGTTTTTGACTTTACAGTATAAAGGGTGTTTTCATATAAAGGGTGGGTTAAAATTAAAAAGGGTGGGTTTAAATGGCACTGCCAACTATGTTATACTTACTCTGACGAGACATCATTGACAATAGGCGAGGGCGCCGCACTGGTCCCATTATCACTATCTAAGTTGAATGGTGAGTACGACCTCTCTTCACTGCTCAAAAGATCTCTTGGACTGTTAGAATTAGAAAGACAACAAATTTGGCTCTTACATTCTGAATCAAATGGCATACCTGTTTAAATATTAGCTGATAGTTACGCCTAAAAAAATTGTTTGATTGGCGTAACCCGAACGACCCTATTTTTACCGCAGACCCTAAAAAAACCCCTCCAAATCTCAAATTTGATGGGGATAGATTCATGGGGGCCCCGAGATATGGCTTGCAAGACATTCAAAATGACAAATAAAATAAAAATAAATTTGTTCAAATTAGCTTTCTAATTTTGGTTTCTGTTTGTTGTATTTTATTGTTTTACTGTATGTTTTGTTTTTGTTCATGCGCTTAGAGATTTTGATGTAAGGCGCTTTAAAAGCATGGTTTTTATTATTATTATTATTATTATTATTATTATTATTATTATTAGAGGTGTGTTACAGAAAAAGTGAAGCTGTTTTTGTACATGCATCATATATCTTGTGTTCTTGTATGTGAAACATATACTTAAAAAATAAAAAATTTACAAAATCTGACCTACCTACCCTATTTTTTTTCTATGTTACGCCAATCAAACAATTATTTTTTAGGCCTTATTCTGAACATTCAAGATATGATTTAACTTTTCTAACTAACTGCCCTCAAATTTGGTCATATTTTTGACTTGATATATTTTGTACATGATTATATTTAACATTACATGTTCTAATCAAATCTGTCAAGGATTTGGCAGAAAAATGTAAGGTGCATATTGCATTGTAGTCACATAATTGTAGCGAACGACCAGAACACAGAGCGAGCAGGGCAGAGCTGGTCCAGGTGTGGTGCCAGCGTGGCGCAATCCCGTAACTTAGCCAAATTTTTAGAATTCAAATAGTGCCAATTCCTATCTGTACTTTCTTTAATCAATGTCAAGACACTGAGGTGGTTAAAAACTAGCACTGACAAATGAATCTTTCTCTTACTTGAGACACTCTGTTTAATCATGAATGAAACAAGTTCAGGATCTTACCCATAGATTTGGAGGGGGATACCAAATTTGGTGACATTTTTTATTCCAGCAAGGGGAACAAATTGGGAGTACTCGGATTTTTGTTTATGATACATCACATCTTGTCCTAATGCACAAATATTGGACATACACACTTTGCATTCGGGTTTAAATATCATTTTACACTTGACTGAATCACTTCACTAAAAGTTGATTTTGGCGAGACTCGAGTGGACCCGAATACCCTTAATTTGAGCTCCATGGTTGAAGAAATCATTACATGTGGCAGTATAGCGTGGCCGAGCGGTTAGAGCACGGGTCCCGTAATACAGAGATTGTGGGTTCGAGCCCCGGGCCGGGCGGTTTTTCGTCTCCTTGTTTCCTTGGACAAGAAACTTTACTCTACTTGCTCCGTGGTTGGACAGTAACGTAAAGCCGTGGGTCCCCTGTGCGAATGCTCCTTCATGGGCCGCTGCATACAGTGTATACCTGGTGAGTCTATACAAGTCTGGTATCCGCTCTCGTTATCTATAGTCTTACCTTAATAAGCCAGTTGACAGAGAGGAATGATTAGATTGGTCTGAAATAGATTTGTCTTCTGCGTCTAGTCCCGATCTTCTCTGTTCTTCTCTGTCTGTGTCTGAGTAGGAATTACTATTGTAATCTTTCTCTTCGTTGGCTCTCTGAAATCATAAACATATGTAGTGTATTAGGTAATTAAATTCAAAAATTAACCCTTCAAGTTCAGTGCTGGATCCTGTATGGCATAAAATTTGCTTGGAGTAAAGGCAAAGGCGTTGGACCAAAATGGATTACAAGATTTTCACTGATATAAACCTGTCAAAAAAAGTTTGAAAGCCGCCTATATTTCATTTATTTTAATCTTGTTCATCTATTTGATACAATATTTGATTAGCTAATAATCTCCTCTTTAAAATGACACCAAATTTGTAACAATAGCTTGCTTAATGGCTGAGTAATTCCACTTTATTAGCAGGTAGGTCACAGTCAGTGTTTGACAAATTTGAGCAGTATCTGTGTCATCTTGTTGATTATGATCCTATAGGATAAATCAGTAATGAATGGATGAATGAATTAACTTGGTAATACTGAATAGCAGTTTGTTTTTGAATTACAAAAGGTGAGGATAAGATTAAAATTTATAGAGTTTATTGAATTAATTCATCTTATCTGGTACTTCCTCTAAAGTGAGCATTTAAATCCAAGATTTATCATGGAGAGATTACTAAATCCTTCTAAAATTCATGCATAGACCAACTTAAAGTTGGTTCACAAAAGCAAGTTGTAGCAACATTTGATGTTAGTGAAACGTGGTATCAAAATTTTAAACATTTACGTGAAACGGAATGCCAAGGGCAGGTGCATACTGAGATTTTAGTCCCTATTAATTAAGGTAAGTGAACTTTGTTTTGTTAATAAAAACAAACAACTTATTCATTCATCCATTCTCTGATTTATCCTATAGCATCATAATCAGTAAGATTGACACAGATACTGCTCAATTTTGTCACACGCTGTCTTTGACCCACCTGCTAAGAAAGCAGAATTACTCAGCCATAAAGCAAGCTCATGTTATAAATTTGGTATTATTGTAAAGAAGAGATTGTTAGCTAATAAAATATTTTATCAAATAGATGAACAAGATTCAAACAAATGAGATATAGGCGGGCTAAAAAAAGTTTCCAAACTTTTTTTGACAGGTTTATATGCATATGAAGAAAGTACTTAAATAGGCTATAAATATCAGACTTGTGCATCCTCTAGTAGAAGCTTTTGTTTTCAAATGACGGACATCATTTAATATTTAAGCACTAAATGCTGCCCTATTCATTCACAACGGTTTGAAGAACTGAGAATAATTCGTAATTTTTTACAAAAAAATAT
>JXSR01S009437.1:15474-31190 GCA_000969725.1 Ophiothrix spiculata
TTTGCTATTTTTAATTTTCTCACCAATCATTCACTTTCTGAATGAAAAGGTAAATGGAGCAGCCTGTTTTTGAACAGGTCAGAGTGCTTATCCCTCCTTTGGATCAATTGAGCCACACTCCACAGTTTTTAGAGGGATCAGCACATCTCCTTCCTAGCCAGTCTGTTACCTTTCCAGCACTGAAGAATATACTGGTACCAATTTGACAACTAGGGGTAAGTATATTACTAAAAACACTATACATGCCACCCACTTGATTCAAACCTATATCTTTCATGTACATAATTGAAACAAGGGAACGTATCGACTTTTTGCCCAGTTTGCGATTTGCAGGTAGAACCTCAGCCTGGAGAGTGAATTTACTGCATTAACACGTCCATGCTGCTCGGATGGAATGCGTTAAAATTTATGGGCGCCTTGAGGCTGCATCTAGCTGTGTGTGTGTGTGTGTGCGTGCAAAAATGCCAACATATTCGACCTCGATATCGAGGTTCTCCCCACAAATGATGGATCTGTGCAAAGGGTGAATACCACCAGGCCAAATGGGTCTCAATGATAAATATCCTTTTCTGACCATAAAATGTTTATCATAATCTTTGTTAAAACTAGCGCACATCATTATACATTAGTTCTTTTTACACATCTAAATATATGCAAAAACTCAGCAATTCTTTAGCGTGGTCCTACTTGCATACCTGAATAAATTTGGTCCAAAGACAATAGCCAAGGCCTGGGAACTCATCTTGTTGGTATCTTCATATTTGGACACTTTGACCAGGAATGAAATGATGTACTGTAGCAGCAGGTAATTCTCTTCTGGTAGTTGCAGGATTAGATTCTTGAGTTGTTTCACACATTCGTTGCGATCCGATTTGAATGCTGTGTGTGTGAATTGGAAGAAAAATAAAACATATGCAACATTAACCATTTTCATAATGCCAAAAACATACTATAGGAGAAAAAAATAAACAACCAAATATGAACAATGCTAGAGGATTCAAGTCATACTTAGAACTCAAGAGAGGTTGCAAGTCTAATTCATGGAACTCATATCTTAAACAGAAGACAAACATTTTGTAGAAAATCAAGCTAAAATCCAAATTCATTCCCCAGGTCTGCTAACTCTATACCAGTCAATAGCTGATCTGGCAGGTTTTCTTTTGGCACTCTCAATTCCTCCTACATCTTAAATTGCACTTCTTTCAATTATTCAAGTGAAAACTGCCAGGTCGCAGTATACGGCGATGTACATCTCCCCATTGAGCGATGTCGCCCAATTCAGCTAGTCGCCCAATTGAGCGCTAATCCCCGACTGTATTACCATAAACCTATGAGACTTAATTTGGTTAGTCCGAATAAAAAATGTGTTTTTTTTGGATTCAAAACGCATTCACTTTGGATATTTTCGCTTCCAATCATTTTAAACACAAACGAACATCTCAGTTGAACGCGTACGATCTGTGACAATAAAAACGCATTGAAAGTTAAGCTATTCTCGACAATGATGCATTTCCAGGTGCACGTGCAAATACGTCCTTCTGGCTCTTTTCTTTTTTTGCAGATACGGCCTTGTGGCTCTCAACCCTCGATTATGTGTTAATCTACTCACAAGTTCAAAAAAGCTGACCTCAACATACTCCATGTTTAGATGTGCGTTTGCATGAAGAATATATTTCATTTGAATTCTTCGCTTTCAGTCAATAACATCTGTTTATCTTTCTGTCATATAATTACCTTCTTGTACTGATATAAAGGACTGGTGAAGGTAGTCGGTCATGACAGGCTCCGGGAGCTCTCTAAGGAACAATTTCAGAAGACTGGCAACAGCCATCACATCTTCGGCATTCTCCAGATCAGCATCTCCAGTGCGATCATACTGGGACTTTAAGTTGTCAACAACTCTTGAACTTCCATTGACACGAAAGATACCTTCATGGCCAATACCTGTAATAAACGAGAATAATTTAATCAGAAGATGAAATGTGTGTTGAATTAACTCCATTTAATTTCATGTAATTAGAAATTAAGACATAAAAAATGACACTTTCCCCCAGATCTCTCACATCGATCCAATATTTGGCCATACACAGGTCCTCTAAAAAAGAATTCTTTAGGCAAATCGCCAAGGATAACCCAAGAAAACCTCTAATGAAGTTTATTTCCATTGGGGTCCAAGATCTTTCTTTAATTAAATCAGTTTTGAATGCAGGAGGAAGACCGGAGTACCCGAAGAAGAACCTGCGGAAGCGAGCATGGACTGAAAACCAAATGCACGTACAGCGCCGGGACCGGGAATCGAACCAGGGACTCAGTGGTGCAAAACGAAGGAAATTACCGCTACGCTAACCTGCTTCCCTCTCTGTTTGGGGCTGCCTAGGTAGCAAGTTGGAGCTGATATTTATCCCTGGCTATAACGTTGTTGGACTAACAATGATGTTTTTGTTTATATTCTGGTGTTCGATTCAATTTGGTATACAGTTAATAATTTATGTATAAATAGACTGAACTGCACTTTTAATGTTAAATCACCACCAAAAAAGCCAAATCACTCAATTTGATGTATCTTCCATCATTTTGTGCTCAACTTAGCTTTAAAAAGTTCAAACCATTTATATTTAGCATCTCAAGGAACAGGCTTATCTTTTGAAGAGGAAACTTAAGGTGTTACAAGATGTTTCCTACAAAGTAGGCTTGCTCTTGGTGTACAATTCAATGTGGTATACAGTTAACAATTTTTGTAAATAGGCTGAACTCCTCTGTACTGCGAATCTAATTATTTCTTCACCACCAGCTCACAAAAACAAGCAATCAATCAAAAAAAGCCAAATCACTAAGGCCGGGGTCAGACGAACGACGAGGTCGCATTTACTACAATAAATTTTGCTCTCGTAATACGTCTGACCCATATTTATTACAATAGGGTCGTCGTCGCATTAAAAAAATGAACGACGACAATTTCTGTCGTTGAGATGGATTTATTGTAATAAAGTTGAAAATAATGCGGTAAAAACCCTGTGTGACCCCATCTCGTAATTAATTACGACATTGCATTACTATAGCTTGTATGCTGAAAATGATGTGCTAATCAAATCTCGTAATTAATTAAGACATTGTATTTATTGTAGTAAATGTGAGGTTGTAGTACGTGTGACCGCATGTCGTAATTAATTACGACAATAAATTTATTGTAATAAATGCAATGTCGTCGTTCGTCTGACCCTGGCCTCAATTTGATGTTATCTTCCATCCTTTTGTGTTCAAATTAGCTTTAAAAAGTTAAAACCATTTAGCATCTCAAGGAACTCACAAAAACAAGCAAGCAATCAGAAAAAGCCAAATCACTCAATTTGATGTTATCTTCCATCCTTTTGTGTTCAAATTAGCTTTAAAAAGTTCAAACCATTTAGCATCTCAAGGAGGCGGCTTATCTTTTGAGGAGGAAAGTCAAGGGAGGTGTTACTAGATATTTCCTACAAAATAGCTTGCTCTTTTTAGGGCTCACTTGGCTAAAACTTTCAGTTAGTCTAATGCAGTTTTATTGCATGTCAAAAGTAATTTTAACTTGGCCATTATTAAAGCTAGATGGCACCCATACTTTAGATTGAAATATGTTGGATTTTTGTTACCGATCACATGTCTTTTTAATTGAACTATTTAAGCATGCATGCCATTAAGATGAAATTTAACTAAAGGCAAAGCCTATTTTCAAGTGAAGTGTTTTAGTATCATCAATCATTGATAGCTCATTTGTGGGCTGCTGCGGCAAAAGGATGCAGTTGTCGGCTCATTTATGTTGCTCATTGTAGCATATCTGATGTATACAACTAGTATACATCAAGTATGCTAAAATAAGCTACTTGTAAGAGACTGAAAAGTGCATCCTGTTGCCGCCGTGGCCCATATTTGGCAAATCATCCACTGAATAAATGTGAAGAACCTGATCATGTAAAAGAACACAACTTTATTAATTCAAATGATCCCACAACCCCCATCCCTTCCTGAGTACCCAAACGTAAGAGCATTTATTTTAACCCCAAAAATTTAACTAAAGGCAAAGCCTATTTTCAAGTGAAGTGTTTTAGTATCATCAATCATTGATAGCTCATTTGTGGGCCGCTGCGGCAAAAGGATGCAGTTGCGGACTCATTTATGTTGCTCATTGTATTATATATGATGTATACAACTAGTATACATCAAGTATACTAAAATAAGCTACTTGTAAGAGATTCAAAACTACATCTTGTTGCCGCGGTGGCCCACATTTGTTAAATCATCTACTAAATAAATGTGACGAAACCGATCATGTAAAAGAACACTTAGTGTGATCCCTCAACCTCCACCCCTTCCAAAGTATGCAAACAAAAGAACATTCATTTTAACACCAGAACTGGTTTCTTTTATTGAAGTCGTATGACAGCCAAAATAACAGAAATGGCAAACTTTTGCTTTTGGTCACTGACCATGGTTCATAAGTCCTGCCCCTTCCTCTGATCCAATCTAGGAACAAACCAATTTCATGCATCAAATTTACATCCCCACTCCGGGACATGATGTGAATATATATAGCTCATGTTTCTCATCATGAATGTTAAAAATGCACACAGATGACATTATAAATGAAAAACTTTCTGAAAAATGTGTAGGTGGTTTTCAAGGGCCATTTGCTTTCTAAAAAGCTAAATTGTATCTTTTATAACATTTTCATGCATTGCTATATTTAGATACAACTATGTATTTCATGTATACTCCAGGCATAGTAGCCCGGGGGGTTCATTAAAAAAAAATGTTCAGGGATGCTCAAAGTAAACTTCAGAATTTTGACCATCTCTATACCTCAAAAAGCGTGATTTTGTGACCCATCTCTATACCATTTTTCTGCAAAAACACCCAATTTGGGCCAAATTGGGTGCTTTTTAAGACGATTTACCCCCAAAACACCAAATTTTTCCATTTGGGCGCATTAGGTCTGTGACGAAAACCCACCCATCAATATACCAAAATTATGAAAATGCACCCAAAACCTTTGAGCACCCCCGTATACCATTTGTCAGTAAGAACCCCCCCCCCCCCCCGGCATAGTAGTCGCCTTCATGATAAATCTAGAAAAATGTGTGATATGGTTAAAAATGCATCAAAACAGACTGAAAATAAATGAAATTGTCAAATTTCGAACATCAAAAAAGTTGAAAACAATAGGCCTATAGAATATAGGCCTATAGATATAACCATGAGGCCCAAATATTACTGTTTGTCAAATGTCCCCTGCACAAATGCTGTACATGAATTTTGTTTCAGATTTTTTTTAATTATTATTATTAATAAAATTGACACAATTTTCTTTCAGAAATCAGAAAGATGATAATATTCTATGAGAAGACAAATTGCATCAATAATTGTGCAGCTCCAGATATATACAATGATGACATAATGGTTTCACATGATTCGCTAATTAATTTAGTTCATGTTGTGACTTGATCCGAGAACTTTCTTTTTACCAAACATTATACTTTATCCCAACCAAATAATAACTTGATCATTTTGCTGCCAGCTCTATTTCTGGTTTTATTTAATGTTGTTGTATAATTGTTATTTCTTTTGTATTTACATAAGTTATCTTGTTGATATTATCAGATATCTAGACGTGTCAGGTATGCAATGCAGGTGGATGTCATATGAATTAAAGTACAAAGGTAAAAATTAGAGCTGGTATCGAAAAGCCTTTTTCAACAATGTCGAAAGCAATTTCTTTCTCATAACGAATATGCTGAGAAAAATGAAGGGAAAAAATAAAAATCACTGAAAACAACAGAAACTTAATTTAACTTGTCGCAGCATATAGTTTGTATACCATGATGGTTTAATCTGGGTTGAGTACATATGAAGTTATTTTATTGCACAGTCTAGCATTATCAGCAATGTTTTCATAACTATTTCATTCATAACTGTCAAAAGGTGATGCTGCATATTTCAGAGTTATAACGGATTCAACACTGCCAAGAATGTTTTGTCAACAGTGTTGATACCAGTGGCTTAATTTTGTTCAGTCTGTCAACAATGAGTGAAAGTGCTTGCCCATATCCGCCCAGTAAAATGCAATAAGTATCTTGCCTTACACTAGGCCACTTGCATTCATTGACAAAGGGACATACCTCATAGCACTTAAGTAGCACTTAAGTTACGATAACCCCTTGAGCAGCTCCCCAGTGCATACGGATTGACATGGGGCGTGTGATAAAGTGGCTCAGGCCCAAAACATGTTAGCACAAATGGGGCTCAAACTCACAACCTTCCACACTGTTCTGCTAGGCCACATAGGCTCACATGAAAGGTGGGGACTCCTGAACACTTGTTGCAAGTTTTATGCACAACCGCAATTTGGCAGACTATTAACGACTGAGTAATATTTCTGCACCGTGAAGTTATCATTCTACATGTACAAGTGCTTTAGCGATCAAGATCCTGCTGGCACTTGAACAGCTGTTATTGGTAGCAAATCAGGCTCAGAGCCAGACTTTTCCAGGGATCATTTACAGTTTCAAAAACTGGCAGAATTTTAGTAAAAATTGTATCGGTTTAAGCTATACTAGCATACTCTATTAGTTGAAAAGGTGATGCATTATAGGGTGACTGGATATTTTTGAATATAGAAGGATTAATGTCGGTGTCTTCAAAGGGTTGGCAAACATTTGACATCAACCTGGCGATGAATCTGTTGACCCATTTGATTTTAACCGGAGTGAAATCTTTGCCCTAATCTACATCATTTCATTTCATTTCATTTCATTAAAGGTTTATTAAAAACTGTCATTGCAGCAAAAAGCAGCTGAATTACAACAATGTTTTTTCTTTTTTTACAAAATGTGAAGGAGAGTGAATCTTTGGGCTACATGTTAAATTTTCAACACCAAAAGTGAATACAAGTTAAGACACAGGGTATGTTCAAGAATCCGTTAAATGTTTGGTCATAGGTTAAAACTTCATGGAGAAAAGCATGTTGACGGATTTTTGGAAACCATTTTTTGGTCACTCAGTGATTTATCTGTAGGCGCCATAGTCTTTGTCAAAGACTGGATTTTTGTTATTTTCTGAGTCACTAGGCCGGAGGCCAGGGATTTGCAGGAGGCGCGAGCTATTCTGAGTCACTAACATCGAGCGCCTTCGCTGGAGGCCAAGGATTTGCGAGCGCCGAAGGCGAGAGCAAATCCACTGGTGAAAAGTGTGATAGTTGGTGGTGTGCTTGTAAGTTTCTAGTGACTGGATGGTGTGTTAGCATGTTCATATCAAAATGGTCTGTAGCACAGACTATAGGCACCTATGTTATCTCTCGGTGCAATTTTAAGTTCTTGGATGAAATTAGACTAGCTGAAATACCAACAGAATTTGAAAAACTCTACCACAAAATATTGTAAATTACCATATGTGCATATAAAACCTGGTACTGATCAAAAACCTTCTTTGGGATGTGCAAACAAAATATAAAAGGAGCTTCTTTTTTAAATAATTTAGGGAGAGTAATGACATTTCCATCCATGTGCAGAGATAGATTGTAGCACAAACTTTTAATCGAAATTCCATACTTTTTTCTTTTCAATCTCTACTTTGATATTTAAAGTGGAAATATTTTGTTAGTAGCAAGAATAGCCCATCAAAATCTACCATTAATCATCTGTAAGCTCAGCTGAGGTAGTTAATTAATTAGAATTAATTAAAGGTATAATTCATGATTCTGATGTGACAAATAACTTGGCTCTTTTCTAGCTAAATAAAAGGGAAGAGTACGACATACTGTGTATGGAAAATTTCACTTGATTCTAACCATTTGTTTTCAAGTTGCAAAAGGCTTTTCAGCATTTAAAAAAAACATCTATAGATTACTGTGTTGTGTTAATGTCAGGGCTGATAGTAATTAGAAAATGACACATTTTCTCCACATTTTCTCCTGATTTTCCTCACTTTTCTCAAAAAAACATGCACATTTAAAAGAAAGATTTGGAGTTTGTAACACAGACTATACCAGTCAAGGAATCTTCCTAGCTTAAAAAAATCAATTTTGATGGTGGTGACCTCGAGGATAAAAAGTGGATAATGAATTGCCCCTTTAATAATAATAGTTAACCTGGTTTACAAACATTATGTATGTATACTCTGTAAACCTAGAAGTACAAACCAAAATATAACAGACTCTGTTACAAGATCCCTTGTATTCTACAACACTTGTGAACTGACATTTTTGTAAATATTGTGTAAGAGACAAGCAATAATTGATTATGAAAGAGCGAGACCAAATCACTGCATATATATATTTGTGCATGAAATTCTCATGATTTTGGTATAATTTTTGGCTAATTTTGTTGCGACCACATGGACAAACCTTCAATTTCATTTGAATTTTTATCACGATCAGGTACCGTATTGACGCATGTAAAATCCCATCTCCAGGCAATGTACCACCGGTATATTTACCAAAATTTTCAGGAAATTAATGTACACGCGTGTTAAGTCCCATTGGTGGTCTGTTGGAGTCAATTATCATTACCAAAATATCCTAATACCATTTTATTTGTGGCCATAATTTGTGACCCGTCATATCAAAAGGTACCTTAAGGGTCCCAAAATGAAAATGGATTTTTTGGTCTCATCTGAAAGATTATATTTTAAGCTTTAAAATGGCACCTTGCTTTTGGTTATTGGATGTTTGATTGCAAAGTTACATCCAAATTGGTAAAAGGCATCGGGCTGATTCAGAAAACTATAGTTCTGAGTAAATCGAGTTTAAAGTTTCTGTGCTGGTAAAACTTGAATGGAGAAAGGATTTTTATCTCGTTTTTAAAACATTTGGCTTATGTTTTGGATGTTGAAACCTGATTAATATGATAGAATACACTTCAAAGGAAGAGAAGAGATCAACGTCGGCCCATGAACCTCTGCGCCCGATTGGCAAACCTATTTTGCTCTAATTTTTTTCTTCAAACTCTTCCTAAATAGCCCATATATTTTGTAAATGATATCATTTACCTAAATATAACAGAAATTAACAGAATTTCCCCAATTTCGATTTCCAATTCCTAATAATTTTGGGTAGATTTTGCCTTGCGCAATACACGTTTGTTTAAGTACTTAAATTCACCCAAGATTGGTCGACTAGTCGTGTGGTGTAGTGGTAAATATCTAGCCTGCCACCTTGGAATCACAGGTTCGATTCCTACTTGCTGCAACTGATTTATATTTTTTTTTTCATTTCTTTTCTTTTTATTTCAATTAGATTCAATCATTTTCTTTGACTTGTCACTCTCTATGATTCAATTCTCTCTTTTTTTTTTTCATTTTTTAAAAATCTAAATAGGACATGAGCTACTGACATTTGCTAATTTACGGTAATATTATACTGTACACTTCGCGCGGTAGCCATACCCCGATAGCGAAAAATAGGTATCTTCGGATGATCCTCGTGTGTTTATTAGGAGTACACTTAGGAAACCTACAGGTGATAAAATAATGTTAGGAACATTCATCTCCTTATGGGTATGTGTCAAAAACCTTAAGTGTACTCCAATTACAATCACAGTGAGCTTCTAAAGTCGGCCAATTTTAACAAAAAACGCAATGTATTTCAATGGAACAAATTAGCGATATTTGAGTTTCTGTATAAGAGATTGGAAATCCCGAAAAGGCTAATGGGCCGACGTTGATCTCTTCTCTTCTTCAAAGGTAACGTTTTTGATGAAATTAGAAATTCCACCTTCGACGTGATTTTTAACTATGTTCAGCTTCAATGGCCTGTATCTCGTAATTTACTATGCTGACCTTAAGGTACCTTTAGATATGACGGGGCACATTTGCTAAATCACCTAGACAAAATATCATATAATCAAAATCTGCTTCAAAAAATAGTCGCAAACTCATCTAAATTACGTTAGAAATGGGTACATTATATCCAAAATGTCTAATAATTTGTGGGAATATCACGGCTGATCGCGGATGAATATAAACCTTTTCACTTTTTTGTGTGTTGTAATCGTCAACAGATGGCGATGTTTACATTTATATAACATTCAAAATAAATAGAGCATGCGCTACCATATCTATCTGACATGTGCAATCGCGACTGTTACTTCCAAAATGGCCAATGTCGCGATCGGACGTGCAAAATTAATTTCACCATATTAAACCTTGATTGGTACGTTCCTGTAAGTGTTTATTGAAAAAATTCTTAGGGATAATTTTAAAGAATATTTACTGAACTGAATCCTGAAATGTTTGATTCGAAACATTACAATAAATAGATTGATTTGATCCCTGTAGCTTGGACAATTCACTGGCATTGTTTACCCGGTAGATCGACCAGTTAGTTAAGTCAAATAAAAAAAACAAGTTTGTTTCTGGTAACATGCTTGAAAAGTACAATGCGATATGCGCTTTTTTTATTTTTATTTTTTATTTTTCAAAAAAACAATGCGATATGCTATTTTTCTTTTTTTTACCAAAAATGCAGAAAGGCATTAAAACAATGCTCTTGCTTCTTTTATTATTTATTTATATCATTATTAACCATAATAGTTTTGTATATAACTTTAGTCGCCATTGGTTTCTCTTTCATGTTCAATAATATGCATCTTTGTTTGTTTTTACACTAGTCTCCAGCAAGCTTTTTTACAGAATTGGTTTATCTATCAACAATAAAGATTTTTTTTGATACGAAATATGGAAAAAAAAAAATGCGGGAAATATGTAACTTAACAACAATGCGCGCAGGTTACCAGAAACAAACTTGTTTCTTTTTTTGGCCTTACTCGAGTCAGTACGGTACTTTGTTATTATTCGAAAAATAGGGATTAATTTATTTCCCCATATAGTCACGTTGGTTTATATTCATAACTTGGCTGCTTGGATTGTATAGAACTAGCACTGTTCCTTTGATCTCCCCTCCCACGGACCCAGCAATGAGCCCAGGTAGCGCGCTTAGCAGCCTGGGGCGAATTGTAGAGGGTAGTGGACAGCTCTTCTTTCAGCACACTTTTGATTGTATTGCAGAGGATAGTGGACAGCTCTGCGCAAGAGCTAGGTTTGAAAGGCATCATTTGAAGATTGTGGTGTACCTAAATCCATGGATAAATATTCTAG
Source organism: Ophiothrix spiculata (assembly GCA_000969725.1). Lineage (NCBI taxonomy): Eukaryota > Metazoa > Echinodermata > Ophiuroidea > Amphilepidida > Ophiotrichidae > Ophiothrix > Ophiothrix spiculata. The sequence continues at coordinate 26,596 of JXSR01S009437.1, forward strand.
AAGACAATGATGAACATAATTGAGTGGCTCAGCATTTGACCAGCATGCTATTAAAAGTTTATACACTCACTGACGCCCTGATCATATAACCACCGGTCACCAACCGGTGTCTGGTAATCCGAAGGAAGTCGCAACACCGGTATGACATCGGTGAATGCTTGCAAGCTCTTGTGATGCCTGGTCGTTATTACAAGCCCCAAGGTTTTAACTCAGAATTCTTGCGGCATGCTTTGGCGACTCTACGGCTCATGGACATCATCCAGACACCGGTTGGTCAGCGGACACCTGGTATGACGCAAAAAACACATCGTAACCTCGTCCCAAGGCCATGTGAACAGGGTATAAGGCTCAGTCATACATCACTGTACAGAGCAAAAAACATATGAATAATGTACATTGTTTCAGTCACTGACATATATCATGTAGGCCTATATCCACTACCAAACATTCTTAGTCACTGAGTGCGATTTCACTTCCTAATAAGGAATTTTGGCCATCCATTATGAGACGATAGATGACAGTGCGTTCAGCGTGAAACGCAGTGGAGCCGCGCGTTCAAAATCACGGCGCGATGCAGGTATACGCACACATCCGGCGCGAACAGCTTTACTGGGTTTGGAATATTTCATGTTTGAATAGGGGTGTACGTTTTTCCAATGATAATGTTTATAGTTTTTGGCAATAATTTACATAGGCTTTTAACTCAAATTTGTGACCAAGAATGAGAATAAAAGATGGCGATTTATTGTTTTGCCTGTCATCTATCGTCTCATAATGGATGGGCGTACATTATTTTTTCGTAATGGGCACCCCCTGCGGGGGCACCCATTACTCAAAATAATGTACGCCCATCCATTATGAGACGATAGATGACAGGCAAAACAAAAAATCTTATCTTTTATTCTCTAAGTGTACCTCATTCGTACATTTGTGCTTTATATGATGATGTGCTACTGAGCCCTGTGTACTGTCTATTTATATGATTACGGTATAGCGGTATGTGACTTTGCACTACACCTCAAATTCTATTGGAAAGGAATTTGATACAAAGCTATACTTTCAAAAGGCCCTTTCTATTCAAACCTATAATTTTATCCATCACTCTTATCATTGATTCAGGTATTCTGCATGAAATAACATTAGAGGAACTAGCCTAGATTCCAATGGCCCTTACAGAAATCTTAATCTTAATTTCAAACAAACAAATTATCTAGAAAAAAGACCAAAACATCAATTTAAAATTAATACATTCATTACATCTCAAACAAATGTAATTCTTAGTGACACCTGAATCACTTTAATTTCCATATTCATCAGAGAATCTGAGAACCAATGATTTATCATATTTGCTATGTATTTGACATACTGCCGAAGGGCACTCAACTTGAGTTACGTGCAATGTGCCACCAAAAAGACCCTGCTTTTTTGCGCTTGCTCTCACCGAGAGATCCCCTGCTTTAACAACTGTCACTCATTGACCCCCTATTTTTTTTAATTCCTTGTCACTAACACAACCTTTCTCACTCAAAGACCACTCATTTTCTTAATTTGATGCTATTTTTTCGAAAATGTCACTAAATTTGTCGAAAATTCTGTTAAATTTGTGGAAATTTTGCTGCTTTTTTTTTGGCCATTTTGACCTGGAAAGATCCTTCTTTTCTATGAATTTTGCCCTAACACCCCCATTAGTTGTACTTATGTACATATGTGAGTGCCCCCAGGACATACTGGTCCTTTCAAGTTTGTTTATGTCCTTGTACGTCATATACAAATTCCTAAAAGTGCCTCTTTTTCATATTGTAAGTGAATATGAAATTGAAGAAGGGAAGCATAATCAATAAGTACGGGGAATCATGGCTAGTCCTGTAAGCTACAATAATCTATCGTAATCAAACACCTCTGGCAACTATGAATGGAATTCAGATAGAGAGGTTGATAGAACTCAATGCTAATAAATGGGTACAGTTTTCACTACACCATGGAATAAGGTATAAATTGACTCAGAATGCAACATATAAGCCTTTTCTCTTATTTAACAAACCAAAGGACCTGATGATTGTGGAGTGGTCCAAGGTTGGCGGATTGAGGGAACTTGGATAGAAAGAAAGAAAAGATAGTCGCACTTGCAACCCTCGCCTATAGGCCTATAGTTCACTAACTTAATAAATCCACTAATTGATTCTACATAGAACACTGATCTATAAAGCCACTGACAGCCGAGCTGCAGGCCCTCACTCTTGTCAGTAAACCATATCAGTCAAGCCCGATTGTAGTGCTAAGAAAAGAATGCTATAACCCTTACTCTCGCACGCTTAAATACAATCTAAGTCCAAATACGTCATGAAAAAATTTCCGGTTCCCCCTGGTTCCCCCTGGGATTCGAACCCATGACCCCCGCTATCCCGATCCAATGTCCAGCTATGCCAAGCCACCGAGCGTGGCCTGCCCGGGCAGCAATTCCCTGATCATTTATATCCGCCGTCTGTGACGTATTGGGACTTACGGCGAATTCTTGAATTCTTACTGTAGCACTTTGTAGTACGTAGGAGGGTAAGGGTTAAGCTAATCACCAAGGATAACCCAAAAAAGCCTCTAATGAAGCTTATTTCCATTGGGATCCAAGATCTTTCTTTCTCAGTTTTGGGTGCTGGAGGAAGACCGGAGTACCCGGAGAAGAACCTGCTGAAGCAAGCGTGGACTATAATAGTGCAAGGCTCATTTTTAGCTTTATTGCGAGAGTGCAATCATCATGTAACTGGTCTGGGTATGATTTTAAAAATATGATGCGTCATTGCAACAATGATGGTGAATTGTATTTCACAAAGATATAGGACGAGATGTGTAATAGTTAAATTGCAAGGTAAAAGGGTAGTCTTCAGTTTCAAATGGTTTCTTCCACTCTTACAATATAATCAGCTTTAAAATACAAATTAAAATGAAATAAAGCCGAGGCAAGTTACTACGTCAGTGTGCAGTACTTGGGCAAGACTTGTCGAACATACACTGCTGTTCACACATTACTGTAAACGGGATTATTTTTGCAAGGAATTTAATTTTCACGAATTTCACGAATCATCATCTAACCACGAATATAACACCCCGCGAATACATTCAGTTTATGTACAGGTCTATGCAATGAAGCTTAAAAACGCTAATTTAACATGGGTGAAAAGGTCGTGAATGTCTGGTTTTGTGGAAAATTAGGCTCACGAAAATATTCCCGTTTACAGAACCTACCTAATATTCCCAAACCCTCCCCATATTTATCTTGCATATAGTATGTTGTGACATCTATGACAACGCAATACCCAAAAGCCCATTTTCCCTTAAAGCCACAAATACCATATGTTCTAAAATTCCTCACACCATGCTCACACTGTGCTCATGTAAATATACAAGCAGGGAAATTGTCATAGATTTTATCACCATGTATGTGTCAGAATCAAGTTTTCCAAAATCTGGAAAATGAGAGGATATAACATTCATCTTACCTTCCAATTTATTATTATGTTCCAGGTAACCTCTTGGATCATATTTGATCTTTGATTTCAACAACTCACTGTATCTGTGCACTGCGTTTACGCAGTGCACAATAGTTGGCACACTGATCATCGAGCGTCGGGCACCTATAGTACGTGCAAAAGCCTGGTGCTTGGAAAAAATTGATAACGTCAAAGCAGCAAACATTCACAAATTAGCACTTTGCTTCAGATATGCTAAATATTTTATGAAGATGAGTAGGCCTATCTATTAAATTGAAACTATTTAGTATTTAATTCATACGTTTTCAGGAAGATTTTTGTTGTTGAAAGGTATTCAAACACACTCCAGAGTTGTTCATCGCGAATCAACAACTCTGCATCCGATGCGTCGGCATATTTTTATCAAGCTCGGGTGACTAAAGCCACTCTCGCGCGATAAAAATACGCACACGCATGGATGAATCGTTGTTGATTTGCGATGAACAACTCTGTGGCGTGTTTGAATACCTAAATGTTTTGTATCCTGTCTGTTTGATCTACTTTTTAAATAATTTAATTGTAGGCCTATGTTTTACTCTGAAGAGCTTCACCTTCAATTGATTCAAAAATGTTTCAAGATTCAAAAAGACAGATCTTCCTCTTGTAACCCCCCCCCCCCCCTCCCTCCTTACAAAAGGGATAGTGAGAGGGATGTAAAACACATTTCTGAATATTTAGCCTAATAAAAATCTTAACAATCGCATGTAACACCTAAGTTGCAGGAAGTGATCAAAACCAAAGAAAACACTATCAGTTTCCAGTCGCAAATAGGTTAAATTGTAGAATATGTGTCATCACATAGTACGCAAATTGTAGAATAGGTGTCATCATATAGTACGCAATCGCAATCAACCTCCCCAGTATGAGTAATCCAAAAGGGCATTTCCAAAGGGAAAAATACTAGTAAAAAAGGATCAATTTATAATGGAAAATCAAGAGTGTTTGATTTATTAGTTACTGTGGTAAAAACAATCATTTGCAAAGGCGAATAATATTGTGATTGTGTAACAAAGAGTTCTTCTTCTAATTATTGTGCAGACCTGACTAAGTGAGTATTATCGCAGTCGGTTTTAA
>JXSR01S009443.1:21877-33471 GCA_000969725.1 Ophiothrix spiculata
GCTTCAACAGGGGATCAAAGGTCTAATTTTCTAATTTCAAGTACAAGGTGACATATTTATTCCACACATAAAATTGGCAATTGGCAGGGTCTCTGTCACTTCAGGGACAGTTCAGTTCTAGTTTATTTTACAATGGAATAGATACCAGGATAAGGCATATAAAAATACCGTATATTACATAAATAAATACCTGTTTTTGACTATTAAATACTAGGTACATTGTGATATGTCCCGTATTTTGCAAATTCCACGTAACATTCCAATGTCCCTATTTTTGCAAGCAACAGCGTGTAGAATACCTATACGTATTCTAGATCTTGTTTTCACAACCTATCCGAGATCTGGTTGAAAACATTCAAGTATCAACAGGTATGAGTGATCATAATATTGTCACAGCTCAGATTAATGTAAGACCTAGATCATGCAAAAAACCTCGATGTAGGGTTTATTTGTTTAAGAAGATGAATACTGTCCAAATGAAAAAAGAAGCTACGGAATTTAGGGACCAGTATCTTAATCAGGACTCTAATTCAAACCACATCAACCTGAACTGGAATCAGCTAAAAACAAAAGTAACCGAAATTGTGTCCAACAATGTCCCATTAAAAAACAACAAGGAAAAATGGGATGTCCCATGGATGAATCCTAGTATTAAAAGGTTAATACGCAAGAAACACCGTGCGTACAAACTTACTAAGAAGTACAATACTAAAGAAAATAGATCTAAATTCAAACAACTTCGTAAACTGGTCCAACAAAAAATGCAGAGTGCAAAAAATGAATATCTTGCAGGTCTCTTGTCTAATCCACTTGTGTTTACACGAGGAAAAGGACACCTAAAACGGCCAAACATTTTTGCTTTTATCGAAGACAATAGCCTATCCCCTACTTTGATTGTCGGGCTTTTTTGTGCGGTAAGATTGATTCGATACTTCTTTTGTCAATTACAATTTTTATACTAGGCCTATTTGTAAACTAAATCCTTTGTCTGTTAATGAAATAACTTACGACAAACTTGACAAAACCTAGTGTACCTGGTGAGTCAACCCAGGCCATCGAAATCTTATCACTGCGCCCTCTAATGCCATTCTTCACTAGTATACTATAATTTATGTTAACTTCTCCTGATCTATTTTGAAAATAGAGGGTAGCCTATCTTATTTTTTTTAACAAATGCCAGTGACAAGTGTGTAAAAATCCTTCATTTGTGGTAAGGAAGTTATGCGGATATACTAGGAAATGGTATCAAACATGACGCAAACTAAACTCGTGTGAGGTTGTTGTGGGAAGCTAGTCGGGTTAATAAACTTATTAGAATTGTGTGAGACGGGTTTTCTGGATAGCATTTTAGTTAACAAAGGCAACAGTTGAAATAAGTAAATGAAAATACTATATACTCAATTTAGATTGACACAAAGGAATATTTGATAATTATAATAAAGCAATTAAATATAGACCTGTGCCAAGCTCAGCAAACTGACAAACTTTAATCAGTTTTGACACGCGGCTAGAAAAAAAAAACCGCGGTGCTTTACAGTATCTTTCCAGTGGGATCATGAACCATCTGCTTCCCAACAGTTTGTGTTGGTATAATTCAGCCAAAAATATTCACTCATCTTTGAAACATTTCCGGATTTTTTTATCTCTATTGAGATGATATTACTTTGCACTGTTAACAATTCACCAACTTCTCCTGATACTAATTACCTGCGCAAAAGCGCGATCCAATCTAAGGTTATTTCTACTTTTACGCAAACAACTGCGCGGTCATTATCAGGTAACATTAGAGAGTTTGCGATTACCACGTTTCAAGGGACGGGGTACGCGAACGTGAGCATTTTTAACTCACGTTCATCGTAACGGTTCACGCCAACGCGCAAACCATAGATTGCCATGTATATTTCATTATGTCGCCCTCTTAGCAAAGAGTTTTTTTATTAATACATCGATTGCCTATTGTGAATGTTTCATGATGTCGCCCTCGTTTCATATTTGTCATATATCTGATCGAGGGCGTAAATTCTTAGGCTAAAGAAATCATTTGCAAGCTTATGATATTATGAATGGTTGGCTAGTTTTCAATAGAACTCACGTACGTACTGAACAAATATCCACGTAAAAAGACCCACTTCAAACGGTTATTTCAACATATGTTGCTGCTATTCACGTATTATTGATCGTTCACGTTCAGGGGATTGGCTTTCGCAAGCAGATGTGTAGAACTTAAAACTTTGACATAGAAGTCAATGCAAAATCAGAAAATCCCTACTTACGGGCGTGTAAGTGCGAAGTTTGCAACCCGTAATCTTTACAACAAAACGCAATAAAACTTCGATAAGTGCTGGATATGTATGTCTGTACATTATTCTTGCATGTGTTTATCTGATTTTGATATATAGCTTTTATTTAAAACAATAGGGGACATCGATTAAGTGATTAGTATTCACGTAACAGTGTACGTGAAATTCTGCAATATACGGTGTGCTGTACCGTTCAAGCAGGTAATGGTTGGCTGAATTTCAATAGAACTCACGTTCGCGTTCGCGTTCTTGATGATCGCAAACTCTCCAATGACTTTTATAATGACCCGCGTATGTGATGTCATTAGCGCTTAATGCGTTTTCTCATAAAACGCCCATGAAACGCACGTGTGCACCCCACACACGCGCGTTTATCATATTGCGCGATGATCGTCACGCCTGGACTGATCGAAATTTGGGCTCTCCACACGGGCAAATCAATCTGTACTTCGCACATCCAGATCCATCTACATTTAACTTGACTTCAGCATACGTCAATACGCGCAACTATAATAGTAAAGTCAGGTTGACGCGCGTGTGAACACAATCTGCAATTCGGAAATGTACATTCATCTAGATGCATCTAGATTTTATGCTCCCGTGTGGAGATCCCCATTGTCTGACATGGATAAGTACACCTTTATGTAAGAAATACATAAGAATATTTCTTTATAAAATTACACTTAAAAAGCAGTTATTAAGTACGTTAACTGCTTTGATGGCAGAATGCTCCTTCAAAATGTAAGATCTCGCTCTCGACTCACCGAGCGATTGTAGCTGCCTTAGGAAAGAGTATTTTTGAGCGATCTCCAGGTGAGCTAGCTAGCTGCAGATGACTTGCCAGTGAATTGAACAATTGGTGAAAGAGCTCGCAGCTCTTCAATTCCTCTTGAATGTGCGATTAGTTGTTAGCGAGCTCTGACATTTTAAAAAGTATCAATCGATGCTCGGTCGACATTCAGAGCTCCCCCACAGCTCACAACTTTATAGGCTAAGGCTATAAGGTTTGGCAAACTAATAAAGCTTGGAAGAGTCATAATTCACTGTTAATTAAATATTTGTTGCCATTTACTCAATTGTAATACAGCAACTTGTACCAACAATAACGTGTACCATTAAAAATGTATTGCCGGACGATGGCATCAGTATTTTACTATTACCAAGATTACTATACCTCATAAATATTTATTAGGCAACCATGAAATATAATTGGACAGTTCAACCTGATGTGCGTGACAGCATTTTGCCTACTTTCCCAATTGCGTGTAACACCCAAGCAGGGAAACAATTGAAAAACTATCGTACCCCTACTACCGCACCAGTATACAATTTAGGTGATTTTTGGTTTTGCTTATATTACATACAGTTAAATATTTTTGAGGTATAGTAAAACAAATAAAAAATGGTTTATTTTGAGAAGTATTGAAAATTCCTGATCCCTCGTTGTTGGATGTATGTAACTACTTCCCTATGCTTCGCGTCGGGAAGTAGACACAGTACACTCATCCAACACCTCGGGATCAGTAATTTTCACTACTTCCCTCAATACAATGTTGTATTTGTATAGAGGGAAGTAGTGAAATTACTGATCCCGAGGTGTTGACCTTCGCGTCGGGCAGTTGTCACACGCATCCAATACCGATGGATCAGGAATTTTCAATACTTCTAGAAATAAACCATGATGTATTTGTTTTACTATACCTCATAAATGTTTCACTGAATGAGGTGTTAATTTAATGTATCAAAAAATCAAAATTGTCAATACTTCTCGGTCAACGTATGAATTGCCAATTGATAAATAATATGATTACAGGGTGCGATAGTTTTTCAATTGTTGCCCTGCGTGGGCGTTACGCGCTCTTAGGGAAGTAGGCAAAACACTGTCATGCGCATCAGGTTTAACTGATTGTATTTCATGGTTTCCTAATAAATATTTATGAGGTATATATAGTAATACAGGGAGTCTAAAAAAAGCGCAACAAACTTTGAACTTTTCTTTTGAGAAAACAGAACATATAGTTGGAGCTCAAATAAAGGTCCCGTTCTCAGATCGAGCGTAAGAAGGTTTCAGAGTGTTTTCCCATAGATTTGTTGATGCTGAATCCAAATTTTCGGGGCCAACCTCTGGGAATGGTGGGGATTTCGCGATAGACGGCGTTTTTCAAAATTGCCGCCAAAATCCCATAAAATGATCAAATACCCCCACCCCTTTGGGACCCCTTTTTACTACAGCTCCATCAATCCCCCTGAACAAGCGTTAATGAGCAGTTCCTAACTTTACGTTTGAATGCCAAGCCACATCAGAGTACTTATTGAGAATTAGTCTGACAAATCCACTATATAAAACACTTAGCTATTGAGAAAATAAATCCCAATATTCATTATCTTCTATATTTCATTATCATTCATTATCACAGCAACTTGAATGGTCTTCACACATTTCCAGTTTAACTATATGATACTGCCAGCATGTTATAAGCTTTGTTACAAGCTTAAGCTTAAATAACAGGTCATTATGTGTTAGCAATATGATCATAATTTACTGAAAATTCCCCAGTTTCAGCTTTATGTGCTATGGAAATATATCAAGCATATCCAGATACACAACTGTCTATAGACAGTCTATGTTTCATTAGTTCTTTCTGGAAAAGGTCAATCACTGAAAACATTGTATCATTACAGGTCATCTGTTGCAGAGGCTTGATAATTTATATAAGAGATCTTAAAATATTCCCTATTTTGGAAGTAGTATAAGCCAAGGTCATCAGTGATTCATATTCAAATCTGTTGTTAAAAAAAACTTCAAGGCATTTGACAATAATTATTATATCAGAAAAGCACCACTTTGTGTGCTAATGTAAATCCATGGCAATAAATCTTCAGTAGCTTTCATTGTGCAAGATAAATGTTGCCAGGACAAATGGGCTTCTTTACCATGCCAAATCGATTTCATAAGCCTACGGCAAAAAATCAATAGTCATGGGTGACAGGTGCGCTTCCTTTTAACACTTAAGTGACCGGGGGGTGGGGGGGGGGCGAAAACGCGAAAAAAATAACATCGCCGCTCCATGTAATTGTCAAACTTAACGCAGCGAAAACATTCAAATCGATCCAGTCGTTTTCGTGCTAATTAGCATAAAGTGATTTTTCGAGGGCGCTGTTCAAATTTGTTTTGCCAATCAAAAATGAATAACTTTTTTCTAATTTTATTTTTGCAATGTAATTGTACTTGCAATATGCAAATTTGAGCGGTTCATCCGATTTTCATTTTTTTCCCCTGTATGTTGGTCCTTATTACATGCTTTATTATTGACCACACTTTCACCGGAAAACTCATACCGAAGAGTGTTTTTTTAAGGGGGGATCCCTAGGACCCCCCCCCCCTTGGGTTCCAACACTTTATAGTATTGCTTTAATGAAACAACGAAACAACTATACATATGTATACCAGTATTGGATCAACATTGGCCCAATATCTGTTGATATCCTGCCAATTTTGGCTAGATATCATTTGCTCATCGGCCATATATTGGGTCAAAGCCAATGTTAGGCTGATTTTGGTCCAATATTGATTACAAAGACAATGTCAACGCCATTGCCAATGGAAAGCCCAGATTGGGCAAATATTGCTCTATTTCAGCCAATTTGGGAATGGTATCGAGGTTGGGCAAGAAAAGCTTATATGGTGAATTAAAGATAATAGCGTATGCATTCTTTTTGTGAAAACCAAACAAAATTAAAACGTCTTGCAGAAATCATATATGCAATAAAGCTCATTTGATCTACTGTCGAGATATCTATGAAGACGTTTCTGTTGAAATACCATCGTATATTGTCCGTTGTGCATGTGATACTAAGTACAACAATGATGATAAAAGTCTACGATCGTTATCAGCATTGTCTCCATGTCTCTGCCGGATGAAGTTATCAATGTTGTACTCTCTGCTCTTTTCAAATCCAATTTTGCTTGACCTTTTGTCATTTGCTAAAAATCATAGTTGTCAGTTTTTGATCTTTACTGCCTGTGATTCTTGATGGATGCTCCGTTGTTGTGTCAAATTCAGTTGTTTGTATGCCGATGTTTCCTCCAGTAGTGATACTACGTCATGAATAGAATTAGATGAAGCGTTATTTAAATTAATTTCATTTTTATAGAAACTAGCTATTTTCCTTGCAGCTTTGCAGAATCACATCGATCATATTCATCCGCCATTATACAATTGCGAGAGTCAATACATCTAAGTATTGCTGTGAAATTTTATGTGGAATCAACGAACTTGTCTGATTTCATTCTTTTGCATTGTTGTATATAACATCGCAGTCAATTTTGCACTGTAAGAAATCAATCGTAAAATAAAGGTAATGTTGTATTTAAATGGTATTTATTGTTTTTATATCATAAGAATTTGGCACTCGTTCCAAAAAAATTCAACTAATGAATGCCTATTGCTCAATTTGTATGTATGATTCAAACTGTTGTAGAAAGAAATGAATTAACAATCGAAATATTTTTAGACTTGCCAAAAGCGTTTAACACTACAGATCATAAAATATTACTACACAAATTAGAACATTATGGATTTCGTGGTATAGTACTTGATTGGTTTAAAGGCCAATCAAGGTTCTTAGTAGTAGAATACAGTTTGTATTTAATAATGATTGTGAATATAACATGAAAGGAATTGTTTGTGGTGTTCCACAGGAATCCATATTAGGCCAACTATTGTTTATATTTTATGTAAATGACATGACTAGAACATCAAATATTTTTGATTTCCTTTTGTTTGCTGATGACTCCACTATAAAAATATCAGTAATAATTATAAACAGTAATCATTAGCTGGTTCAAGCCCAAGAAATTATCAGTAAATGCTAGCAAAACTAACTACATAATTTAAAGGGGATAGGTGTACCAAAAATGATTTTTTTTCTTACATAAAGGAATTCGTTTTTAGAGGCCCTTTATTTAACTCGTTCCTAAAATCTTTTAAATAATCAAAAAAGTCAATCTACACTTAAACATTTTAAACGATCCCTTATCAAATAATATTCCTATAGTTTTGTATTGTAATTTCTGATTTTTTTTCATTTCTTCTTTTCATGTTTTTCGATTTTTAGCCCGTCCTCGCCCCTGTCATGTCTTGTTAGTAGTCATTTTCACGTGTAGTCGATATTAGTTTCCATGGGGTAGATTTTTTTTTTGGTGTGGGGGGGGGCCTTTCTTGCCCTCCGGTCTACAGACTCCTCTATTATTTTTTAATGTGTTTTGATGTGCTATTGTGCTTTTTTTACATGAAATAATGCTGATGCTTGATACAGTGATAAGTTCATTGTCATATCATTTAATTTCTATGATCATTCAAAATGCAAGGGCATTCCCAACCATTCATAGGATGAAACCTTCTGCTTGAAACACTTGTGAACTTTTTTACAGGAGGTAGATAAATCTAAATTTGTAATTTCAGTGAACATTTTATACTAAATTGTAAATTAACTAAAAGTAGGTCATTCAGCGGATATTTGACAATCTGAACATCGACATAACAGAGAGCACAGTCAGTGAATATCTTTATATTTATGTAAACAAAAACAAATCGACATTAACAATGAAAAAATCATCACATTTCATATATTTCAAGTCTTCCAGAACGCGTGGATGCATTAAAGGTCATTTGCCTCAGTGTCAGTTTTAATTGATGGAGTAGTTTCTGCTGCACTGACATCTTGTATTGTCCATTCTGATACTTAAATCCCCGATCGGTATCAGCATTGTCATTGTCTCTGCCGGATGTAGCTAACAATTTTGTACATTCTGCTCTATTCAAATCCAATTTATCTTGATCTTTTGTCATATGCGGAAAATCATGGTTGTCAATCTTTTGACCCTTACTATCTTTAATTCTGGATGGATTCTCCATTAATGTGTCAAGTTCAGTTGTTTGTACGCCATCAATTGAAGCCGATGTTTCCTCCAGTAATGATACAATTTGATGATTAGAATTAGGTAAAGTGTTATTTATAGAAACTTTTAAGCTCTTTTCCATTGAGTCTGACTTTGTCGGGCCATATGGTTCATATTCTTCGATAGCTAAGTGTCTTGCTTTTATCTGCACTGAGTTACTTTGTAAAGTCGGCATTGGGTTTGAATCTCTACTATATGAATCGTTATTGTAATCTTTTTCAAAGGTCCCTGTTGATGATTGCCTTTCATTCGGGGCACGGTTTTGTTCCTCCTCGTTGTAATTTGCTAATAAATGACGGATGCGTCTACCCGCAATTTCAGTAGCAATCAATGCCACTAAAAAGAAGGCCGTGATACATGACAAAACACCTGATAAGATTACAATGTTTTTATCAACTTTTGATATGTGTTCAGTAACAGTAATCGAATGAAAATCACTTTTATAACTACCATGAGAGTCTTTTCTTTTTAAGTATTGTTGAGAAATTACATGCACAATTGAAGGACTTCTAGATTTAAGTTTTTGTCCATGTGGTGTTGTAATTTCACACTCAACCGTTAGTTCATTATCAGTAATTTCTAAATAATCAATGCGAAGAAATTTTCCACCATTCATGAGAGAAAACCTTCCATTTGACACACTTGTGGTTAGTTGTTTCCGGGACGTAGGTTCATTTCTAATCTCGGTGAACCATGCATACCTAAATCCGGGAACTCTTCCTGAAAGTAGGTCATTCATCGGGTGCTTGAGCATTGTTGTAATACATTTAAATATGGCGGATTTGCCTATATTTTTACGTAGCGTCTTTGGTAATATTTTAACCACAGGTTTTAACGGTTTCACTGAGCATGATGTCCTTTGTTCTCCTACACCTATAAAGCAAGTTAATTCATTAAAGGCGTCAATTTGACTCAAAGTCCATTCCTTTATTACCTTTCTATGTCCCGATTGAAAATATGTTAACCCTCCGAATTTTGAAGAAACCTCACTCTTCAATTGCACTGGAACTCTGCGCGTGATTGACTGAATTGTACACGTAAAATTGACTGTCATTCCTATTTTAGGTGCAGGTGGATAAATACTACAAGTTGGTTGTGGCCATTTATCTAAAATCGATATTATTCCTGGTTTTGCCATATGTCGTATTGCTGCACCAAATTGACACATATAAGTACCACTGTCAATCACATTAGTAGGTGTTATTTCCATAAAATAATATGATCCATTTAAACCGTGTTTAAAATACATGTTGAACCGTCCATTTATAGTTAAATTCTTGCAATCAAAATCCCACGAGTCCAAGTTTGCTCTGACTTCAGGTGTTGTTTTGATCCACTTCATAGGGCGACAAAAGCGATGACCTGTTACAGTACATTGGAGTCGAATTCTGCTCCCTGCAAGCAAGGTAGCACTACCAGTTTCATTACCTGTGGTTCTTGATATTAATAAAATTCCTTCAAATGCGATGTAGATTAAAACCCAGAAGGTGTCCATTTTTGCTCGATGATTTTGTTTACAACAGTGCTTGATAATTAATATGATGCAAATATCCTCAGAGTTTAATTAACATTCACACAATGCCAGCATTGAAGGCAATACATGCTTGTTAGACAGCCAAAGTGATTAAGTATTACTCACGTTATTCAATGTTTAGAGTAGATTGCAGATAACTGTACTAATACAGGAAAACAGCGGTCGAAATCAATCTAACCTTAAGTGAGACCTAAATTGCTATATCATTATAGCTTCCTGTATGGTTTCTCAATTACTGACAAACAAATGATATGTGAACTTAGACCTGGTCACCTTAAGGATTCCCCAAAATTAAAAAGAGGTTGGTTTTAGTATTCTCCAAATTTCTACGACGCTGGAGAAAAGAATGTTACCTGACACAATTCATTTTATATAGTACCCTCCGTTGAGACTAAGAAGTTGTGGACTCAAAATGTTTTACAGAAAGGAAGAAAAGTAATGGCAACTTATAGGTCTAACTTAATACGTAAACTACAACGATTGAAACAACTCACCAAACTGCAAAATGCACCGACCAATTGATATTCAAACAAAGTACAGGATTAAAAGACAATCATGACTATCTTTTTTCCCACATTAGGCCCAATTATTATTTCTTTCTCCGTCACGTTAAGTTTGCTTTTTTTCCCTTTTTTTTTCTTTTTTCCTTAACTTTCGGAATTGTCACGTGTATAAAGAACAAGCAGGCGATTTATAGAAAAGAATCCGTACGTTGATTCTGGGTTTCCTATCGAGGAGATCACTCATAGAAATGATGTTTTTGCCAAGTTGGCGCAATTTAAAAAGATTAAGATTGGACAATTCAAAAATATTGTAAGAGTTGCCAAACAAAATTATGTAAGTTGTATAAACTTGAAAAATGCTGAAGAGGCTCAGAAAGGTCAGTCAGCTAATCAATAATGTTGCCAGAACTCAGAACTTATTCTGACTAATACTTCAGTATTCAAATTCATGGAACCTAAAATAAGAAAGGTTCATAGAACTAATATATTTATTATTGAAATTTATTGTTACTTAACCTGTAAGTTATTGTACCTCATTCAAATTATGTTACTGCTACTCATAATGGCATAAAGCACAATTTACTGTTATATTTGTGGCATATTTGGACATTATTCCTGCTAAAATAACTGCAAAGGATGAATGTTGAGGTACACTAGAGTCATTTAGTGCATTCAGTTAGTGATGTGTAATTTCTAGAAACATATGTGTTTTATTTGTTTCCACTAACTCATATACACAAAGAACTAAAAATGTATCTGAAGATGTGTGCTTTTGAAATTTGTTTCAAAAATAAGTACTTTGACAAAATGGTTGACAAAGTTCTCACGACTTAATTGTTTGAGTGATGGTGACCTGCGACCGTCAACCACTGAACTTCAATGCCTACTTATGAAATTGAGTTTCCCGGGATTCTGGGTCATCTGACCGGAAGTTGTTGATTGGTAATATGACAAAATGGTTTCAAATGCTGGTGGAAGTTGATGGCGTCCCTTGGGTCTGTTAAGGTTGCTCCCTCTCCGCTTGATTTGAACTGTCTCCTTAACTCCCAGTTTAAGGAGTACCTTGAAACTATTAAACCATTTTTGAAAGTACTTTGAACCCAACCATGCAACAATCTGCACAACCATAATGTGAGATTGGCCACATATATAACTTTTTATGCCCCGATTGTTTCTCGATTATTGGGTACACTCTAAGAAATTTCCCGTAAATTTTACGGTAAAATCACTGGCAATTTTGTTGCCAACACTTTACCGTAAAATTTACAACTTGCCGTAAATTATTTTACGGTATT
>JXSR01S009445.1:18028-34293 GCA_000969725.1 Ophiothrix spiculata
TGCGAGATATACATGCAACGCTGTGTTAAAAGCAACACGAGTTCCTTTTCATCCCCCGAGCTTAGTTCCATTTCTACATCTCCTGAGCCATGTTCTCAAACAAGTTCATCCCGACACAGGCATCACAGACACAAGACTGCGAGATATACATGCATTGCAGTGTTAAAAGCAACATGTGTCGCAGCTTCATGTGATGGCAGCTGATTCCCAGGCGACCAATGATATGTCAGTTGTGCGCTCCAAGTCACCTCTGCCTGTAAAGAACAATTTGCCATGTGTCTTGTTTGAATGACAGTAATGGCATCAGAGTCAGAAATTATGACATTGTACCTCTGATCCTTTAGATGCCGCATATGCACTATGAAAGCAGATTCCACACGTAGATTTCCATTTTCAGTAGAAAATGATTATGCATGTACAAATAAGTATTAGATTCCGTAACTTATTAAGCTCAACACTAGCCAATAGCCACTCTGAGTAAAGGAATTCATCATAAGTTTCCCTGTTAGGTCCATATGAGAGGAACTATTTCTATTGTCATGGACTTCTGCTGATCTGTACTATGTATTTCATTTCATTGAATGCCATTAGCAGCCCTCCTTTCTCTGTCTGCATTTGTAATGCTGTGAACTGGATGTGTTTATCCTTGACTTCGTCATGATACCAACTTTTATAGAATATATTAATATCACTGTGGACCTAAAATTTAAAAATGGAAAAATAACCAACAATATAATAAGAGATGAATGGAAACAGAACTAAAAACTAAAGGTGTCTCATTGGCTGAAGATATTCTCTTCTAATATCGCTGAAGGTTGATGAGATTAGTAGAAACACACAAAATCTACCTGCAGCAAATCATGAGCACTTTGTAGCCTATTAGGTTAAAAGGCGCTGTAAAAATGTCATTATTATTATCTTCATCTCAGATTTCTTGAGTTTTAGGTTATTTTATCTAAAATTGTGGCAATGTGGTATGTACTTACCAAGTACGCCTTATCTTCATCTCAGATTTCTTGAGTTTTGTGCCGGACCAGCTCATTACCCTGTTCTCATTGTAATCTGGAGTTGATGCATTTTCTCTCTTGGGTCCACATGAAAGTAACTTTTTCCCAGTATCTTTGGATCTTCTGATCTGCACAATATGATTACCTCTCTCTGCATTTTAATGTTGTTTACTGGATATGTGTCTGTGACAAGGTGAATGGAAAATGCATAATTAGTTGCCATCACAGTCTGTGTAGGATATAATCTGACAAGCATGCAAATGTGTACAGATTTGGAGTGGAATTGTCGGATGTGGCAGTACAATGTGTCGAGACTTGAGACTATTGTTGATAATTGTAACAGTAGATGATGATGTTGAAGCCAGAGATTCTTTAGCGAGCAGGAGGTGGTGAAGATTTTCACACAGGAGGCGACTTGGAAATGCTAACAACAGTAAATGGAGGGAGAGGACGCATCACATGTTGTGTGCGTTTTGCATCATATGCCTCTTCTTCAGCCTTGGTCATCCGAAGTTGGCTGATTTGCAAGTCTTGTTAGGCAATCAGCGTGCCATATCTCTTATCGTTTTCATCGTCAGGTCATTAATGGAGGCTTGCCATTTTAACTGTCTATCTTTCATATTCTGTTCTATGTACAAGTCATGCGTAGTTGATGAATTTGTATTGTAGAATCTTTGACAGACTTATGAAGTTTTACTAATTCAGTCTGCAACCTTGAATTTTCAAGCTGGAGCTGGGAAACACGCAGATCATAACATTGTTTCTCAGCAGCCAGCAGCCTATCAACTAGCGTAGTCTGGAGATGTTGAATAACTTGTTGACAGGCAGAATGGATGTGCATGTTATTGTCTATAGCTGTTTGGGTGGTGATGTGTATCATATCAGAAGGAGAAGTTTGTACACTAACCTGATTGTTAACTGGAGACAAATTGTCAGTTTGTTTAGTGATCTCCGAGTCTTTGGGCAATCAGTGTGCCATACAGACTGTCCACGAATGATTTATACCCGGTTTCAAAAAATCAGAAAAAATATTAAATCATGATTTTTCATAAAACCAATAACTTTTCTACAATAGTGGATAAGTCTTCTACATTTTCCATAAGTTTCATCAAAATATCATGCTTCACTGCTTTGTGCGATGAGGTACTTGAAAATCGATACAAACGTGGTTTTGTACAAATAATCATGCAGGTATAGTACTTGTAATATGCACACTTACCAATTTGTAAAGTTAATGAATACAACTTGACCAACTCCAGATCTTCTTCCTTGCTTTTGCAATTTTCTATGATCTACTAAAAGCATTAACTTGCAAACTTCTGAATCTCAGAACTCAGAATAGCAAGTCTTAATCAGATATGCAGCAGGACACTGGTGGGCAAGTTAAGGAATAACAATTCTGTTGATTATGTCAACATACCACCGCGCGTCGATGACAAAAACTGGTCCTAATATTGAGTTATTACCCATAATAACCATCAAAACTACTATCTTCCGGTTTTCATTAGAAATGGCAAATGTAAAGTTTCTAGGTAGGTTTCTCTTTGGTGCGTACCATCTAACATGATTTGTACCTGTCATTATGTATAGCTGTTCAAGCGTAAACGGACCAAAATCGTTATTTCTTTCTCCAGAACAAACTTCATATCCGTCACAGTCAGTCAATAATTCTTAAATTGTATTTTACGTTTTAAGTTTGGAAAAGTAAATGAAGGTTTCAGTATAGTCAGTTTTAATTAAAAGTTCAATAATTTCTCTGACTACAAATTGAAAAATATACCCTGTTTGGAAAAATCTCTATAACTTTTCACAGGAACATGCGATTTGAAAAATTCAAAATTCTTCAGAAACTTAAAGACTTGTTTAACTTAAAAATCAACAAGATTTGACTAAAACCGTACCCATTGGTCCACAAATAAATCCGATAGCCGGGTATAAATCATTCGTGGACAGTCTGTATCTCTGATCATTTGCATCTAAACCCTTCATCAGGTTATTAATGGAGGCTTGCCATTTTGACTGTCTATCCTTCATATTCTGCTCCGTGTCCATGTGCAGCTGATGAATTTGTGTTGGAGCATCTTTGACAGACTTATGAAGTTTTTCTAATTCAGTCTGCAACCTTGAATTTTCAAGCTGGAGCTGGGAAACACACAGATCATAACACTGCTTCTCAGCAGCCAGCAGTCTATCAACTAGCGAAGTCTGGAGATGTTGAATAACTTGTTGACAGGCAGAATGGATGTGCTTGTTATCATTATCTTTAGCTGTTTGAGTGGCGATGTGTATGATATCAGAAGGAGAGGTTTGTACACTAACCTGATTGGTAACTTGAGACAAATTGTCAGTTTGTTTAGTGATCTCCAAGTCTTTTTGGGCAATCAGTGTGCCATATTTCTGATCATTTGCATCTAAATGCTTCGTCAGGCTATTAATGGAGGCTTGCTATTTTGACTGTCTATCCTTCATATTCTGTTCTATGTCCATGCGTAGCTGATGAATTTGTGTTGGAGAATCTTTGACAGATTTATAAAGCTGTTCTATTTCAGTCTGCAACCTTGAATTTTCAAGCTGGAGCTGGGAAACACACAGATCATAACACTGCTTCACAGCAGCCAGCAGTCTATCAACAAGCAAAGTCTGGAGATGTTGAATAGCCTGTTGACAGTTAGAATGAATGTGCTTGTTATCATTATCTTTAGCTGTTTGAGTGGCGATGTGTATCATATCAGAAGGAGAGGTTTGTACACTAACCTGATTGGTAACTGGAGACAAATTGTCAGTTTGTTTAGTGATCTCCTCCAACTCTTTTTGGGCAATCAGCGTGCCATATCTCTGATCATTTGCATCTAAATGCTTCGTCAGGTTATTAATGGAGGCTTGCTATTTTGACTGTCTATCTTTCATATTCTGTTCTATGTCCATGCGTAGCTGATGAATTTGTGTTGGAGCATCTTTGACAGACTTATGAAGTTTTTCTAATTCAGTCTGCAACCTTGAATATTTAAGCTGGAGCTGGGAAACACACAGATCATAACACTGCTTTTCAGCAGCCAGCAGTCTATCAACTAGCGTAGTCTGGAGATGTTGAATGGCTTGTTGACAAGCAGAATGGATGTGCATGTTGTCATCCCATGTGCTGTGTTTTGGTAATTCTAGAACTGGGCAAGAGTCCGTAGATGCCTCAATGTACTTCATAAGACTGGTTGTATTTGTTTTCCTTAAGGGAAATATGTTCAGACAATGTATGAGTATTTCCTACCTAAAAATTAAAGACAAGTATTTAAAGCACAATAGAAAAATTTTCATTGAATGACATGATGCTCTTTTGTCAACCATAAACTATCCACAAATATATACATCCGACCATTTTGATTTGTTTGCATCCACTGCATAAAGGTTTCCCGTCTTTAACTGTCTTGCTCACAAACCATTCCTGCCTCAGAGTAGCATTCTGTGGATCTGCCTATGGTAGGGCCTCTGTTTTTGCTTCTTGTATTTTAATAGCCAGTATATTTGTTTATGTATCATCTCACTATCTGCTGATGAAGGCATATTAGAATTATTTGATGATGATGATCATATGATGGGTTGTGATTACACATCCGATTTATCTCCTTTTTGGTTAAAGCAATTTGATATAACAAGTAGCTGCCTGTGTTGATATTGAATATATTCAAGTAAAGCCATATTAGATGCTTACATGTGTGTCGTATTATTCCTTTTTTTTTTTTTTTTGCTGGAATGGACAAGAGCACTTCAGCAGTATACTCTCCTCCACTCTGAGATAGCAAAACATATTTTCTGGTATACTTCGATATATTGATGATGCCTTTGATTTTCAACATAAGTTTGTCTTCTGTGTGACAGTGTTTCAGTAACAATTCATCAGTACATGTAAAAACTATTCCAAAGTATGTCCATCTTTATGAGTAGGTGCACTAACATGTTGAACAAAACGGGAAGAATTCGTTGATATATCGGTAATGTCTTTGATTTTCAACTTTGCATGTTCTGTCTTCTGGAGACTAGACTTGCATATTTTACTGGGTTGTGGCCATAACTTACCTTTGTGTGCAAAAAAGTCATATTTGCAATAGTTGCCATTTGTCATAAATTTGGGTTGCACACTGTGTTATCTCAAATCTTGGGTCAGTGGTTCTTTAAATGGTCACCTGAAGAACCATTTCAAGAACCACTGACTTAAGATAGGGAAATTTTGAGGGATTTGTCACATTCTTGTGACAAAGTATAAAATAAAAATAACTTAGAGCAGCCATTGCAGATACGACTTTCTTGCACTCACATGACGAACTTACCTTAGCACTTGTTAGATGGACACTGCTTCTGACTCTTTGGGTCAACCCTCCTTCTCTTATCCGCCCTATGAGAAGCAGTCTCATCAACATCAAAAGAGTCCCTTGCAGCCTTCAAGTGCTCTGCATATACCAGTGCTTGTTTTTGTTGATTATGCCCATCATGTCTATCACAGTCTTCTTGGCTTGGCCCTGACCCACCATGGTAGTTTAGTCGGCCTTTTTCATTCCATCCACATATAAGTTGAGTTCTTTCGCTGTAAGGGAATACTCGTCAACATCTATAATTTTTTGCAACTCCGATTTCTGTTCAAATTCTGATCTTATGTGTACCTGAAAGTAAGTTTGTTGAGCTGTAAAAAGATTAATGGCGTCTCTCATGTCTAAAAAAGTCAAGAGCGATTCCCAAAATGTACTTGACATTGAGTATGAATAGCGACATATGATTCCTCTTGTAGTTGCTTCTGTCATATGCAAAAACAAGGCTCACATTCCTAGGCTTGTTGTCTTCAAGAACATTGTCCAGATTTGCCACCACATCATGTGCCCATCACGTCTATCACTTTCTTCTTTGCTTTGCCCTGGCCCACCATGGTAGTTTTGTTGGCCTTTTCCATTCCATCTGTCATCAACATCTATAATTTTTTGCAACTCAGATTTCTGTTCAAATTCTGATCTTATGTGTACCTGAAAGTAAGTTTGTTGAGTAAGGCTCACATTCCTAGGCTTGTTGTCTTCAAGAACATTGTCCAGATTTGCCACCACATCATGTGCCCATCACGTCTATCATGGCCTTCCTAGCTTAGCCCTGGCCCACCATGGTAGTTGCCTTTTTCCAACTCAAATGTGTCATGGTACATGGCATCTAGCCGTGTAACTGACACTAATCCAGTATTAACATATGTGGCATAGTATGTTTCTGATAAGTGATTTCAGATCTGAATTCTGTGAACTCCACAATATTTCAGTGTCGTCTGCTTTTTATTACCACCACCAATATCACCTGTTTCAATCGCCTCCTGGAACTTCTGCCTATTCACATTTCTTTTGCCACTCAGATTTATCTTATCTGTCTCTGTCTTTCCCAAGTCAATTATCAATTATTGGTGAAAAAATAAAAGGTGTGTATTGCCTTTAAGTCAAGTAATTTTAGTGTGCCACTAGGACGCAGTAAATTCAATATGCACTCACGTAGTGTCGGTCCCAGCTTAGCACAATCCTCGAATATTTATAGTGCAAATAGTCCTGTTTCTAATCCCTACTTTCTTTAATCTATGCTTACCCATTTCAAGTACATGGCTGTGCCCACTTGACTTGTGACAATTTGTAATTAAGTCAACTGCTGTAACGTTGCATCGTATGCAAGTGTCGTTTGGAAATCTTGTACCTCGTCTGCTGACAACTCTTCTATATTTCAGTGAAATCTAGAGAGATAAATGTATTTTTAATTAAAATTTGTTTATTTTCATAAGCAGAATCTTCACTCCCTTTTGCTGATCTTATACAAGTTAATTGGTTCCTAGTTATGACAGTCTGCTTGAAGGTTAATTCAGTCTACTGCAAGTTGCTTTCAATCCTAACAAAGTCTACACAGTGAAAGGCCTCCATTGTAATTTTTTTGGCAAACTTTGGCAGGTTTATATGAGGGATCTTTTTGCGAAGCAGGGAACAGATATAATTTAAGAAAAGTAATATTAGATTTGAAAAACAGAAAGAGAAACACACAACCCACAACTCCACTCACATGGAATGTGTATCTTACCCATTTCAAGTATATATGGCTTTGCACACTTTAACCATTCTTGCAGCCCCTCCTGATGCATTTTATTTATCCAAATTCCTTCAACATTACATGATATGCGAGTTTTGTCTTGTAGTCTAGTACCTCTTCTGGCAGTTCAACAGAAACATGCACACTGGTCATTCTTGCAGCCCCTCCTTGCATTTTATTTATTGGTGGTGACTTATCCTAATTCCTTCAACATTACATGATACGCGAGTGTTGTCTTGTAGTCTAGTACCTCTTCTGGCAGTTCAACAGAAACAAATCGTCATGTGAGTGCAAGAAAGTCGTATCGGCAATGGCTGCCTTAATTTTATTTTTCAACTTGTCACAAGAATGTGAAAAATCTCTCAAAATGTTCCTGTCTTATGTCAGTGGTTCTTGAAATGGTTCTTCAAGTGACGGTGGGGATTTTACAATGTGCAATCCAAATTAATGACAAAAGGCAGCTATTGCAGATACGACTTTCTTGAACTCACATGACGAAATGCGTCTCCCACATGATTGTCATCTGTTTCACCATCGGCATTGGCATTGACATACTCCTCCAGCCAGGGCCATACGAAGCAGGGGGGGCTGTCCCCCCCCCCCAGGCTCGAAAAATCAGAACGCTGGCGGAACAAATATCAAAATATTGGGACAAGATTTTACTACTTTTACTGTCCCACAAATTTTTAGTCAAAATAAGCCTATTTTAGCACAAATATCAAGGTTTTATTTCAATTTTTGGCTGAAAATAACAAAACAAAATAGCAAAAACATGGGGACAAAACATGAAAATCGGGACAGTAAATGTTTTTGCCCCCTTGGCTTACATGCCTTCGTACGGCCCTGCCTCCAGCTCTTCTCAATGCTAACAAGTTTTTGCCATTACCTGTACTCAGTCTGTTTGAACCAAAAAAAAGAAAGACAATTAATTGGATAATTTGAATGTAATGATTTTAACGAAATATGTGATTGTGGTGTAAACTTATAATAAATTGTAATTATCACCGTAAAATACTGTTACATGAAAACATTTGAGATTTTATGTCTAATGACTCCATGATATGTTTTGACTTGTGACAAGATCCTGTCCCCGGAAAATTAGGAAGATTCTTATGCCTGAATATGAATACACATTGATGCTATAATATTACAATAGATGCATATTGGAAAACTTCTAAACTGGATATTTACCTGCTTTCTTGTCCAACTGTTAGTTGCAGCGTTTTTCTTGCTGTAGACTGGGCACTTGCATGAGTCCTTATTATACTCGTACATGCTTTGCCATACTAGCGTTAACCAAGATAGTTCATGGTGGATTACACAGATTTTGGCTTTGGTTTGAATTGATTAACCCGTTGAAGAGACCCAATAAGAATAAGATATGAAGGGACATCAAAAAGTCTTAAATTTTAGCAAAAATGGTATCAATGTGAACACTCTTGTCGTTCCCTCTGATGCAATTTGTAATAGAGGCAGTGGCGTAACCAGAGGTGGGGGGGGAAAGCCCCCCCCCCTGACGAAACCCTTGCCCCCCCAATGAAATTTGACTTTGTACATGGGTCTATGGAGAACTCCAATTTTCGCTTTGTTCTCGCCCCCATGGAAACATGTCTGCCCCTTCTCGCCCCCTCATTTCAAAAAGTCTAGTTACGCCACTGAATAGAGGACAATTCAGCCAACAGCTTTAATGTTACATTGTATGCAAACATTGTGTGGAAGTCTAGTACCTCCTCTAAACTACAATTGTGTGTCCAGTACCTCCTCTAGAGCCCCCTTAGTGTTCTAAGGAGGTCTGGTACTTATCTATGTGTTTTTATGCCTATTTTTTCGAATATGATTTTTACCTTATAACTTGGTAAAATCAGGCAGGTTAATTTTAGTATTGCATTGTTTATTACTTGGTATATCATACTTAGATGGATCAGTAGTCTTGGAATTGGCAAAATTCCCCGTGTAATCTTCGTCCTGATGCTGCTGTGATAAGAAAATTTACAAAATCAAAAATGTTCTGGTTGTTCTGTCACATGTCCATGTTGTGTATATCATTGCCTTTTTTTAAGTAGTTGTATGAAATCTTTTCTCTGTTCAGACATTTTTGAAGAGGAGTCAAAGCACTGAACTTCAAATTCTTCATTATAGTATTTTAATAAATGTCTTGGAATCTCATATGATAACTAATTACAATAACGCATATTGTCAGTGGATTTTTTGGGGGCCTCGGCCACATACCTCAAATTTTTAACAATGACCTGAATAAAGATGATGCACAGTTATTGTTGTCGAAATAAAGAATGTTATTTTTTCCAACTAGTAGCTTATTTTACTGTAAAGATGGTCTATTATGAGATTAAAAAGCAAATGACAAAATGTGTTTGTTTTTGTTTTCCCTCCAGCAGTTGTCAAATTGGAGGTAGAGGACTTCTGGTAGTTTGTTGTCCCTCCAGAACTTTAATGAGCACATTCAAAGTCAGGTTACTGTCAGATGGAATGTCTGATGTGTTCACAAACATGTACACATCTTTTTAAAAACAATTTAGTCCATAGTACCGTGAATAAGTGCACCTGTCGCATGAGTGTGGAGATTTTGGCTGCCTTTGTCAATCCTGGTGAGATGTGGGATGGTAGTCTTGGACTGGTCCATCCCATCTATTGAGATGCTGAGATATTTTGTGTTGCTCCTTGATTTTTCTTTATGTCTTTCATATGTCATCCTCTTCTACCTGAAAAATTAAATCCGGTCCTATAAATGAAGTGAACACAGGCATTTGCGAAAGTAGATATTGACTTTATTGTTAATTTGGAATTCTATAGTTCTGAAATTAATATGGTGCATTTTAAAATATGTAATTCAATGAATAAGTGAAAAGCTGTACCAAGTGCAAGCATGTGTGGCTGTTGTGCGCATCAAGGTCAGATAATGTTTTTAGAAAAAACGATCTTTAGAAACTTGCTCTAGATAGAATTCAGTAGGAGTTATCAGAGGCAAGTTACTTAACAATGTGGTGGCAACATTCATGAAAAAATCATTGATATGATGGCAAACAGAAAGTGTGTCATAAACAGTTAACATTCAAAATGATCTTACCACTATTTTTGGATTTATTACTGTAACCAAGATGTTTCAAATTCTCCCAAACCTTCCTTGTATTTCCCATGTTACTCTCAAATTTAGTGTGAAAAAATGATACTTTCGCTTTGTTAAATATATCTTATCTTATACATATTCGTACTACCCAGTCTTTTCTGTGGTTCGCACTAATCTTTATTGTCAATTGTCCGTTTTACCTTTAAATTGAAAGACAGAATTATCATGAAAAATAAAATAATATGTTCAAAATTAAAGTAGATATGAAATAATTTCATGAATTTATATAAATAAAATAAACTTATGATAAAAACATAGAATGCTTTCAAAACAAATTTGGTTATAAAGTGTAGATGGCCATAATAATATATTGTTGGACCAATGAAATGCGACTAGTCATATCAAAATAGGGCACTTGCCTTAATTTACATGTTTATCATTTCATGTCACTGTTTATACCATGCATTAAAATTGGAATATTTATTTTTAATGGCAATAAAATATTAATACATGATATTTTGTACAGTGTGGAATTGCCGCATTATGATTTCATTACAAACTATTGATCACAAGTAAAAAGAAATGTTCAATCTCAGATGTGGAATTTCTTGGTGTTACTGTTGTCATGAAAGGGAAAATGTAGCTTACGATATGTGACCCGTCATATCGAAAGGTACCTTAAGGTCGGCAAAATCAAAATTGATTTTTTGATCTCATCTAAAAGCTGAAATTTTAAGCTTTCAAATGACACCTTGATTGTGGTTATTGGATGTTCGGTTGCGAAGTTACACCCAAATTGGTAAAAGGCATCGGACTGATTCGGAAAACTATAGTTCTGAGAAAATCGAGTTTCAAGTTTTTGTACTTAGTAAATATTGAATGGAGAGAGGATTTTTAGCTTGGTTTTAATACATTTTTCTTATGTTTTGGATGTTGGAACCTGATTAATATGATAGAATGCACTTCAATGATAACCTTTCTGATGAAATTAGAAATTCGACCTTGGACGTGATTTTTGACTATGCTTAGCTTCAATGGCCCGTATCTCGTAATGTACTATGCCGGTATTAAGGTACCTTTCGATATGACGATCCACATATGTGCTGTCTTTTGATGTGAAGAGTCACAAATGGGGTTTTGTTAGGGGTTTCACATAATGAATGTATCTTTAATAAAATGTTTGTTATACTAAATGAGATCCAGATTCTTGTCATTAAGAAATGTATAAAATGTTCTTTTTTATTATTGTCATAGTAATGATGTTTTTGTGTATCAATCTGAATGTGTAAATAATTACAAAGTTGTCTGAAGATTACTAGTAATATGAAACTCACAAGTAACTTTGTTCTACAAGATGAATGGATCTGTAATAAAATGTTTGTGTTTTTAAAATGTTTTGGGGGTTTTTGTGTATCAATCTGAATGTGTAAATATTTACAAAGTTGTCTGAAGATTACTAGCAATATGAAACTTACAAGTAACTTTGTTCTACAAGATGAATGGATCTGTAATAAAATGTTTGTTATAGTAAATGAGATCCAGATTCTTGTCATTAAGAAATGTATAAAATGTTCTTTACTGTTGTTGTCATAGTAATGATGTTTTTTGTGTATCAATCTGAATGTGTAAATATTTACAAAGTCGTCTGAAGATTACTAGCAATATGACACTGGCAAGTAACTTTGTTCTACAAGATACTCTGTTATTATTGGCCTTACATTAGTATTGAGCACCCTGCTAATTTTGGGATAATAGAAATTTTTTGTTATATTCCTATTTTTTAAAATGTGTTCAATTGTTTTTGGACTGTAGATTTTGTGTCTTTTACATTCCTAATATAACATTATATAACATTATAAAATATATTTAAGATGCATTGGACAAAGTCAACTTCATCCCAAACTTTTCAATATTTTTGCATGATTTTCAATATTTTTTCATGATTTAAAGTGTAAGCAGTATTAATAACAGCTTGCAAAGTTTCGTTGTCAAATTCAGCGCCAATGGATGGAAATATTTAGATTCTTTCAGTATTAATTGCAGTTGGCACAAAGCAAAAAATACTGCCCACTTGAGTTTAAATTTTAGAATTGCTTTATTTGCAAATCCAATGCAAAATTTGAATTTCTTTGTATTTATCTGCAGTAAATGATGTAAATGTAACATTTTACAAACAAAACTTCCCCTCTCTCCTGACATATAGCATCAATACAATCTTTTAGAGGACAGCCTCATTAATATAAGATTAACATCACACACCCAGGAAGAACATGCAAAACAAAATTCTAGTTTCTGACTTTTTGAAGGTTTTCAAAATTTGTCCAATGCTTCTTCATGCTATAAATAAATATGTATAACCATAAAATGCGGGCTGCTCTGGCAAAATGAGAGGAAAGTTGCCAATCTATATTTTGAATATATATTGCTTCTAAAATAAAAATAGGATTAAAAAGTCAAATGTTGGTGTGTTTTTTTTAAATAAAATGCCTTCATGCATAACTGTTTAACTATATCTAAATTTTTGAAGGTCAACTTTGCCAGGAAATGCAATTATTCACGGTTAATTAATCAGTATCTTAGAAATGGATTTGCAGCTAATTTTTATTGCAATATATTCAGTGGACTGCTTTGGATTTCAATCTCTAAATGAAGAATGGAGACAGAAAGTATAACTTACTGTATATTATTCAAAAGTTGAGATTATAGAAAATTGAAATACGTCATAATTTAAACTCAATTTTGAAATTTGTGATTTTCCTCTCACTTTGCCAGAGCACCCCTCAAATGGTAAGTTTCTCTCTAAGTTTGAAATTTATTTTATAAAGAAATTGTTCTGTAGTAAATTATTGGAATAAGTAAGACTCGATTTGTGTAACCCGGACTAACAAATTTGTTGTAATATTGGTGGAACTGATTATTGTCAGTTATACCATTTTTATGCTTTCTTCAAAATACCTACAAAGATTCATTTAAATATAAAACTGAACATCTTAGCTTCCTCTTTCACTTCACAACAAGCTTTGATGAACCATAAGTCGTCATGTGAGTGCAAGAAAGTTGTATCTGCAATAGCTGCCATTTGTCATAAATTTTGATTGCACACTGTAAAAAAGTCTTTGGTCAGGGGTTCTTGAACAATTTCAAGAACCACTGACATAAGACAGTGGAATTTTGAGAGATTTTTCACATTCTTGTGACAAGTTGTAAAAAAGATATAACTTAAGGCAGCCATTGCAGATTCGACTTTCTTGCACCCACATGACGAACGGACTTGTGGATGTTGCAGGGTTTACGGCACTAAATAGCCTGCCTATTCTTTTACATGTAAAAGTAAGGGCGAAAATCGTCATTTTTTAGCCAAATTATTGAATAGCTCCACTTCTCACCTTATTTTTCTACTAGAATATGATATATCTGATCAGATAAGATGCAATTTTAAAGGGGTTTATCGGCTTGATTTCGCGGGAGCCCATCCTGGAATGCTGTCTGCTAATTCCGCCATATTTGTTCAGTGCTTCCAGTACGTCTGAGGGTGGAATAAAAAGTAAAATTATTAAAAGTTGGTCAAATCATGGAATATGTGCATTGTTTGTGATTGGATGCCAAGAAAATATTTAAGAACAAATATTTATCCCAAAAATTGGACCAACCCAAGGTGATTTTTAATTTTTTTCACACTTGTTTTTAGGAACTTACAACAGTGGTTTGTTCAGGCCTGAGTTCAAAACACTTAGGGTTGGGCGATATTATTTTGTGAAGTACATCCTGAAAGAAGTGCAATGAGGGGTCATTATGGCATTATCTGTGTAATTATTTTAAAAAGTAAATTGACACTGGGCTGCCTGTACAGCCCATTAATGGTGCATTAAATGTCACTTGTTTAATGTTTGTTGCAATTTAGTAACCTGTGTAAGGTTTTAATCACACATCAATGTATATATAGATATATGCCTAACATCAAGGGGGGGTGGTGTAACTGATTTTTGTGCTCGGGTAACCACCTGAGTTGCGAGGGATCCGAAGGAGACCTTTTGTGAGACCAGAAATTGGAAAAAATGGAAGAAATCTCAGAACATGAGTCTAAAATATCTGTTCAAATGGATACCCTATCCGGGACCATACCTGTTCAAATGAATACCCAATCTGAGACCATAAACAAATGTGACAAATCAATCACTACAAGAAATCATAACTGTAACTTCACACCATTTGAAGAAGTGTTTGTAGGTATTTGAGGGACTTTTTATTGGCAATGTAAGTTACCGTTGTCATTAATTCAACCATTCTTTTCTTAGCTTGATAACATATGTGAGACTTTAAATTTGATACCAAATGTGAGACTTACAAAGTACCAGGTCGATTTTGATACCCTATATTGCAAGTCTCGAAACCTGTCCAGGTCTTACCTTTTTGGTAACACGGATGGTTATCCGGTCAGAATACCCAGTTACCCCCCTGGGGCCTAACATACTCTGATTGGGTAATTGATCTACATGTAGTACTGTGATCGAAACAACGTACATCAGGCGTACATTTGGCTCTAAATGTTGGTGTGTGACCAAGCCCTTGATTAAAGAGATCATGTTTCAGTCTACAATTAAAGTCTGAATGCTTATAAAAACATGCTTTAAAAAAGACATCAGAATTGCATGAAAATACTCATTCCTATGTATGTACTTCACTAGATGATTACGTTGCTTTTGTTCTGAAGATGCTTAGTGAAAGAAAAATGTTATACAAATATTGAATGCCTGAGAGTGCAATAGTATACAAAAATTGAATGCCTGAGAGTGCAATAGTATACAAATATTGACTGCTTTGAGGGGCATGGTTTAAATTATTTTCCCGAGGTGATCTCAAAACCATGAATATGCCCGAAGCGAAGCTGAGGGCATATTCATGGTTTTGAGATCACCGAGGGGAAATAATTTAACCATACCCCGAACAAAAAGCAGTCAATATTCGTTTTATATACCGAATATATAGATTTTTGTCCATTGGTTGGTTAAAAAAAAACATTTTAGCACTCAAAGTGCCTGATGATAATTTACGATATTTGTTTCTCCTTTCAGTGCTGACCGCGTCGTATTCAGTGCGCCCAAGATAGTAGCTCACGCACTGCAGCGCGTGTTGACCATGAATGCTTACAGTCGCGCGCGTAAAGCTCGAGTTACA
Organism: Ophiothrix spiculata; assembly: GCA_000969725.1. Lineage (NCBI taxonomy): Eukaryota > Metazoa > Echinodermata > Ophiuroidea > Amphilepidida > Ophiotrichidae > Ophiothrix > Ophiothrix spiculata. The sequence goes on from JXSR01S009445.1 coordinate 33,383, forward strand.
CGACGCAAAATACATTGAGCGGGCCTAGTGAATACTATGCCCCGGGCATAGTAAATTTATAGGGCCTAGTAAATCCATGCCCTCACTTTTAACCAATCAGAGGACAGGAATCTATATATGAGGTATATAATACAAAATATATCATGAGGTAAAATTTGGACTTTTCTATTTCACGAGGCGTAGCCGAGTGAATACGCCTCGTGTGAAATAGATCAGTCCAAATTTGACCAAATGATATATTTTTACTATTGCACGAGCATAGGCATTCAATATTTGTTTTATATCATGATATCACACAGGCTTTTTTCATGCCGTGCAATGGAAAAAATTATTGCACAGCTCATATCACTGCAATCATGATATAAAACACTTTAGTTAAGATATGACATAACCACTAAACAAAACTGTTAGATTATCTTGTCAGTCTCAGAACCAATATGTCTGTAGAGTGTTTGTTCTATTCCAGAAATCAATGGCATATCCAAAAAGAATGCATTGGGATTTTGAAGGAAATATTCCAGATTTTCTCTTTTTGTATATCCTCGTCGTAATTGGATGTTTTTTCCATGCCCTTTTGACTACTTTAGCTCACAGCTTTGTATGTTTAGCCAAAATTTATTTTAAACTTTAACAAGATCCAAAATATTTTTAAAGGGACTAGCCTAGATTCCACCTAGAATTAAAAACTTATGGAAATACTTTAGATATAGCTAAAAAGTATAGTAAAATCCAAAACCCTGCAAAATGTTACACACAAATGGCTCAAATTGAGAGAGAACTAATTTGCAATAGAGTCGTTCTTTGATGGTGGTGTGACTATCCTGTGTTTCCTAAAATCCTATATTTGTACCTCGGATGGATTTACAAGATCAAAACAGATCTCCTAGATATTATTTAAAACATTTTGGAAG